>JAPYZR010000182.1:0-42404 GCA_030522945.1 Trichopria nigra | reverse complement strand
AAAAAATTGTAATATTAAAATATAACAGCGTGCGAAATATGCAACAATCTAATAATGGTCTTTATGTTCTGTTTTTCCTTTTTGCTATAACTTTGTTATGATATGTATGTTCCATATTTAATGTAGCTAAATAATCCCGATAAGGGTTTAATAAAGTTTAAATAAAAAAAAAAAAAAATCTATTTTATTAATAATATAATATAATAATCTTATTAAATTTTATCTTATATTTATCTTATAAAATTATAATATAATTTTTTTTATTTTAAAATATACATTTTTAATTTGAATTCGTAATTACATCAAAACTTCCCATCAACTTGACCATTTCAACTCTTTATGTTGGATCCAGAATTTTTAATTCGTAAAATTTAACAATAGATTCTTAATCAGCATTCCAAATTCATTCAGTATATATACATTTTTATGAAAATCGTGGGTTATTACAAATTTTTGACCGCCATTTTGTATCAGCCATTTTCAATTCGACTAAAAAATATACACATTTTTCATAGAACTTAGGCATATTCAGAATTTTTCGTCCGACGTGAATAAAAATTAATAGGAAATATAACTAAAATACTATTAATTATATGAAAAATGAAGAACGTGGCGTTCTTTCTTATATATTGACTTATTTAATAAGGTGTGTAACATTCAAGCTTGTAAGAAGCAATGAAAATGTTGTTGGTTTTATGACTTAAAAGGTTTCTGGGAAATGACCATGTATTAGTTCACTCTTTTCTTTGACAGGTCTAAATAAATTCAAATTTAATTTGTATGAGCTGGTATATAGAAATACATCCAATCAGATCTAGAATTTTAAATTTTGTATTGTCTTCATTATATACAATTTTATTCAAGTGTGCTATTTGCAATAAATTAAAAGTACTAAAAATATAGTTACTGGAAGAAAGTTTGTGAGAAAATTAAAAGAACAAAGGGGAAAAGTTATGCACATAGAACCTATACGTACATGTGGAGTGACCAATTTATTTTTATCGCAATGATATACCACATATATATATATATATATATATATATATATATATATCAAGTTAAAATAGACAAACTCCTAGGGGGATATCCTTATTGTAGAGGGATATGTCTAGTTGAGATACTAAACTATAAATGTAAATTGATTTCATACATGGGTATAAACTTGATTTTTAGCCCAGATTGAAACAACCTTAAACATTTGGAGTTTACAATTTTAAAATAGATACAAATATAAGATTTCACAATATGATATTTTAGTGTTTAACTAATTAAATTTTTCCAAATTGGATTATTTTACAGGAGTACAGCTGAATCGGACCTATAATCCCGAGACGACAATGTCATATGTAGATAATGTATATGTATATATGTAATGTATATGTAATAACGTGTACATCAGAATAAGTAGACCTCATCAATATCTACTTAAATCTAGTCAGATGCCCAATTACAATGTTTGCCTATCAATTCTAAAACATTCCTCTGAACTTTATGACACCTTGACTTTCATTAGCATCTGATAAAAATCAAGATATCGTATGGTCATTATCAACCTGTTGATATCTTATCATATCTACTTGAATATAATTTGGATCGTATAACTAAGTTTAAGTAAAGGCTTCACTTCTAAAGCAATGACGAATAATTAAGGGTTAAATTGAATACATCTGCGATTTCGAGATGGAAATATGAGTGTTAGGTACATACAATATCCTGGAAAAGTGTAAGTATAAATATATTACATAAAGCAATTTGTCAATGAGTGAGTTCATAAATTTGACACGATATTTAGAAAGTATTTCAACCTACGCTAATAAAATACGTTCTACATTTCGCATGCAATCGATCACATTAAAATAGGCATTACTCGACATTTAAATCACAATCACAAACAAGCCGTTTATCTTAACTTGACACATGAGTTGGACGTGTTTCAACAAAGAGCAGTAAAAAATTACCCCACGAAGTTGTCGCATGCATGGCTGATATTCTGCCACATTATACATTTTTTATTATATTTATTTCACAACTGTTTAGATAATATTATTCGCAATAAAAAGCATATGGCCTAAAACTGACTCGAGTAACGGCTTATAATATATCCTCTTTAATAAATTTGAAGAGATATTCCGCGACGTACCTTCTATAGTGTATATATTTACAATGTTTACGAAAAGGTAACTTTTTATGTTTTTGAACTTTTTCAAGGCACATTTCCCATGATTCTTCTTCTAATGAACCCCATAAATGTGAAAAAATATATTTCAAACTGAACAGTTTGGCGTTGAGCTATTTTTAGTGCACTTTTGCATGTATCCTCTTTAAAATATCATCATGACACAATCTTGGTAAAGTTATCAGTGTAGTATCAAAACAAATCGTTTTCTTTTATATTAAGTCACTAGTTTTTTTATTTTTTTTATTCAGAAGTATAAGATTTGAAAAATCTGCTGCATGAAGTAATAATCGAGTACAAATACAATTGATGTTTGGGTAAATTTATTTTTTCAATGTCATTTAGCATTCATCAATTTACAATTAATTAATTTACAAGCAATAATCGATAAATTTTTATGAATCTTTTTATCCTAAATTTGAATAATTTTCGTTTTTTCTGGATTTTTGATTATTTATATATACATCCTTAATGGTCTTAACTTTAATCAAGTTTTTTGTTTTTTTCTAAATATAGATATGATGATAAAAAAATTATTATATAAAAATCAATAAGAATGAACAAAAAAAAAAGTAAAAAACCAATAATGTATAGATACAATATATAATGACGCTTACAAATAATTTTTAGAACTTCTATAAGTTATTTTTCAAACTTTGCTTATTGAAGTATATTTTCACATAATCTTAATCTTTAAATCTCGATACTCATCAAAAAGTTTTTTGTTATTACGTTTACAACATTTTCTAAAAATATACATTTAGTATTAAATTTTTATATTTTTATTGAATTTTTACACCACGTTGTTTGTAAGTGAATAAAAATGAAATTTTTTTGAATAAAAAATGATATAATTAATATATTAATTAGAAAGTACACGGTAAAAATGTAATAATTACATTAATATGTCCACAACAACAACAACAACAACAACAACAACAACAAAACACTGCTAACCTCAAATATTACAATGACTAATAAAAAAATTTGATTTTTGATAATAAGCAACATTATTGCCAAGACAAGCATTGCAAAGTACGTGCATTTAATGAAGTTTCATTTTTCTCTCATGCGGGAAGTGAGAGCACGTTTTAAAGGCGCTTCGAATCGCCAGTGACACCAGGACGCGAGCAACAGGTCGTCAGAACTGTTTGGTGGCCTGCGGAACGAGTAATTAAAATCCGCTAGTTATCTCCCCATGCAGCGAGTCGCGATCGAGCATTGTAATTAAGCTGTAATTTACCATAAAAACGATACTGGCATAATGGCGCATTAAAATGCGCCGCGTAGTTTTCTTTTTCCTTCGCGCCGTGTTGCCAAAATTAACGAGATTGGCCCAAGAGTTATTCATTATTATCAAATCGTAAAAGTCGGCCATGAAATTACACTCAAAGAGATTTTGGCTAAAAAAGACACAACGGTCCGACCCAAAGTTTAACGATACTTTTTTAATTGTACGCTTTGTATAATTTATAAGGGGTTGTACTGTGTAATTTTGCAATAACGGCATTTTGACAGGAACTTTTTTCAATGCTTTTCTATACTTTTGGCATGATCATGCTGAATGATTACATGAAAATTTTTGTGACCCAACATATCCGAGTGCCTTCCTCTGCAGTCGCTGGTGTTTCATTGTTGATGCGGTAAATCATCTAACCAATAGTGATGTCCAAGTGCAAAACTTAATCCATTCACGGATCTTCTGACCATCTTCGCATGTCGTTACGTCAAGTTTGATGTAAACATTTTTAACACGACGTACTTTCGTATTCTGATAAAGATACCATCTCTCTTACGAAAAGGTCGGTAAAATACATTTATTTCGGCCATGATGTGGGATACTTTGCCGCGTCACACATTACGATGGTATAATTTTTGTAACGTGATTACAAATCACTGTCACTGGACCATTTGAGCAATTGCAAAGACACTTTACCGAGTGACGACGAGCGCGGCAGTGTCAAGGTTCTAAAAAAGTGTCGGGATGGGAATACGTACACCTCTAGTGAGTGACAGGCCAATTCAGGATTTCCAGGAAAAGTAGTTTCGTCAGATCGTTACGAGCCTCCGCGTGTTGTAATCTCGTAATTGTTCAATTCCCATCGCGTGGATGTTGGTTGAGTTAGAGATCCAAAAGATTACCATCATCGTTGTTGCATTCACTGTTCGTTCGGGCAGACAACACGGTACCAGTTTCTGGTTCGGTGTAGGCTGTAGGTGTCTCGTTAACCGGGTACGTATATACAACCAGGTGAAAACGACCTGGCATTTACACGTGGAACATAGCGCCTGATTCCCGATCTCATGGGGAACAATCACTTATCTCAACGCGATTCGTTATAAATCCTGCCGACGCCGTGTAATTTGCATCTTTTTTTAATGATTTCTCTTAAGAATGTGATAAAAATGTATGTGATTTTATATTTCAATAATTCGTCATTAGATTGTACATGTATATGGTTAATGAATGATTAATGATCAACGTCATTCTCATCACTGCAATCTTCCTTGTTAAACATTTTCCCTCGTTTTTACTTTTCATTTTCCTTTTCTTGTGTTGTTTCGTTTTTATTTTTTTGAAAACTTCAGTTCAAGTTAGAACAGTGACTTAAAGAGGTTCAACGGTCAGAGAGCATCATGATTCATCGTCAACCACGCACAGGTTTGTAGATGAAACATTGAGATTTCCAAGCTCAGGTCGTTCTTGTCACCCTTGGAGACTGATGAGATCAGTATTGCGCTCGTGAGTCTCATAAAAGATGAAGTTATGCTTTTCGAGCTTCGTGGGATCGAGCCGCGAACTTGGATTGTGATTTCTTCATCTCCGAAATATTTTGAAAATTGCAGTAACATTCACTCATACGAATACACTGAAAAAGTTGTTCAATATTTTTGCAGGCTGTTCAGAGCGCACAAAATAACTAAACAATTCAACGATCAATTTCATGATGCATTGCCTATTTCGAAATAAATATTTTCGGAAGTTTAATCACATTTTCTCCAAAATAAGAATTGTCGAGTTATTAAATTTTCCCACCATATATGTATTTGGATCAGAGGCTAGAAAACCTTCGAATTTCAAAAACACGATGTGGTGATTACGTTATACGTATAGAATCATGCGATTGTTATCGATGGGAAAATATTACCGTACGTATTTACATGAAGCATGAGTCCATCGAGCGTTGAATTAACTTTATTGAAAGGTGAAATGCTGTTTGATGATAAATGAACTTTGAATTTTAAGTCATCCAATACTGAAGTTCCCATGAATGTGAATCAGCACTAATGATTGATAGGCATTCAAAATTTATAAACATACACGTTCGATTTATTGATTGAAATCTATTGTACATTTCAAAACGTCACATTCTTCAAGTAATGCTTGAGTACGAGTATCGAAACAAATTGTCAAAATGATTATTTTGTATACGTTTATTTTTTTTTCAATAAAATCAAGAAAAAGAAAAAGATCAAGAATTGTTCGTGATTACGTTCTTGATATTTTTTTTTAATTATGACAGTTTAAAGCAAATTAAGAATTCATGATATAACAATTCCCGATCCTGCTCAGGACCTATTACTCAGATAAGCTCGAGTTTCTCCACTTAGGTCCTGATCAGACATGATCAGAGGCGGTCATAAAACATTTCAGATTACGATCTAATCATATGTCCTAATCAGGAATACGTAATTCCTCCACCAAAAACATGTAATTAGGTATACATATACCCCAACATGATCTGATTAGGGAACAATAGTAAAGTCAAGCAATTAATGTCAGAGCAATGTCCTGACAAGTGCATCAATAATGAAATCTAACGAATTGTTCATGAATTGAGTAACAGTTTACAAATCAAACACGTGCCACATTAACAGCGCAGTCGATGAATGCAGCACTTCAACACTGATTTTTCAAACCACGATGACAAATGATGCGTGAAAAGACGAAGGTGCATTAATCTTATCACGTACGTAATAACACACTTTTCGAGTCCTTTGTGCCACTGACTTTGATTTCGACTTTCGTAGCCTTAGAGAATTGTCGAAGTAGCTTCTACGAGTCGCGTTAAGGAATGCGCATGAAGTATAATCTGCGATGCATACTTTCAACAACCTATATAAACCTACATGTAATGTAAGGGAAAACCACTGCCAGAGCCTTAAACACATGGTTCACCCTGCTGTGCGTACCCGCTGTGACTTCTGAACAGGACGAAACGAATAATCGACTTTGTACCAAAGAAATGTCCGGTACAATAATGTGGTAACACGGATGGCTAAACGACCTGTAAAAAAAAAATGATGCAAAAATACAAGAAACTAGTTTGTAGATATTTATTACTACAGTGTATCTAGGTCTATACCTTATTTCGTTAAACATTTACTTCCTAAACCAGTAGATTATGTCCATCCCATTTCTTTCCGGAAGTAATGGGACATGACATATTGTACCAGAGTGATTTTCCTTTGACACGCGAAGTATCATATCCGAAGTTTCTTTTTTTATTTAAGTTTCTGGTTATTTATCATATTTTTGTTCGTCACCGATTTTGAATTTTGAACAAATTATTCCTGAATTAAAGGTTACAATCGCGAAGAACATCGATATGCGTATAACGACAGAACACAGTGAGAAATAAATCATAACATGAAAACATAAATTGATGTTATAGATAAAATATTAGGAAACTGATATTAATATATGTTTTTCATATTTTGCACGGTGATAAGACAAGATAAAAAGTAGTATGTATAGTGAAAATTATAAGATTTTATGAGGAACTGATCTCCATTGGAAAAAAAGGAATTCTTCATCAATGATATCACGTTTTTCTATCGAATAAGGATGAAATTTATTTTATTTCCATTAATGCGTTTTATCATTGTTATTTTTATAAATGAAAATAAAATTTGCCGACATGTTATTATTCATAAATATTTTCTAATTACAAATACAGACACTGAATTTCCAAATTTTGTATGACGAGCGAAAATCTAAAATGTGACTTAAATTATAGAAGAAATTTGTAAACATGGATCCAACATGGAGAATACATTGCTGAGGAAACGAAATTTAGTATTTTTTGAGTTATTGGCCCTGGATTCGGAACATTTTGAATTAAAAAAAATGTTAAATGGTTCTTTTCAATATAAGAAGTTAAAAGAATTTTAATCAGATTTCTATTTATTATGAATGGCTTAACAAAAATGAAGAAGTACGAGAAAATCAAAGATGAAAGACAATTGTTTTCATCTTAAAATACAGAATTTTTGAGTTGTTGATTTTATGAAATAAAAACAAATATTCTAAATTTCTCACTTTCTTTTTTGTATCATTTTCAATTCTTGTTTTAACGTAAAATATAAACATTGTCACACTTGAAACATGCGATTTTATTGGTTAATTGAAAATTTTTTTCGCATCGTGTCTTTTATGATTTAGCTTTATACTCGCACGCAATAAGTTTACAGAAGACGTATTCAACTTGTAAAGAATTTTTGGAAGCCGTGGGTGGCAGACGAAAGTGTGGAATTCGAAGTCTTCGAGATAATCGAATGCACTCCAGGGAATAAAGACGAAGATGGATACCCTAGTCCGGAGAATTGAGATACAGGTGAAATGCGTATTAGGCGATATTTGACAGATCGCATTTATATACAACAGAATTATTTCGTGCGTAAACGCCTACGCAAAATTACCTGTTTCGGAGTCGACTTATTTTTTGTCACTTTTCTACAAAATAATGAATATTTGATGGATTCGACACATTCGTGGACTAGTTCATGGAATCCACACAGATTTCTGTGCGTCAGTAAACATAACGAATCAAGGTCAGTAAAAAAATAAATCAATGAAGAATATCAATAAATTTTAGAAAATTTATTTTTATGCGTGATACAAATTAATAAATATAAAGGCATTGAAGAAGTAATTGTTACGATGTAAAAAAATCCATTTAGTGGACAGTTATAAGAGGGTCCAAATTTTACCGCGTCAATAGGAACGGTACGAAGATGAGAAAAAAGCAAAACAACAATTCTCAAAAACAGTTTGAGAACTATTTCATCATAAGCTCGCGATTAAAATGAAAATGTATCAAACTGATCTTAAGAAGCATTTTATTGACCTTATATACATATTCAGTAAAATCGAAGTGTTCATGGTAAACCCCGTTCACAATTAAGGGTTTCCATTTTGTATCATGATGACGCTGTTCATTATAGATCTTATAATACACCAACTTAGATTATCTCGAAAATAATCGAAGCATTTTTTGAATTCTATAAAAGTTTAAAATAGTCATCGAACATCCAAATAGTCTACAAATATTTTTCCTTGTAGATTTTCTTGAAGTCTTCCCTAAGAATCGTGTATCTAGGAGCTATCTAGTGATAACTGGTAGCTACTTTAAATCGTTTATCTCTGTACCCCTTATTAAAAACGATTGACAATATCTCCAAAGGTCGTTTAATCCTTAAAATCGACAAATTCTCACATCCAATTCCCATGGAATCTCCTGTTATCTTTATTTCCGCAGTTCGATTATTCAATTAATGAATCCAGGATGGTCGGCGGTACCGCGCCTCGACAATCATTATTATAGCTTTTACGGCATTATCGGGTGCCAAGAATCCGCTGCCGGGTGAGATATCTTACGATAAACTTTCCACTCGAAACTTTTTAAGGCCACTTAGCTAAGCGGAGATCTCAGACTCGTTAGACCAGCAACCTTACGCACAAACGGTATCTCGCAGGCTGGATTTTCCTCGAGACATAAAATGTCGACACATTCGTCGTATGTTTTCGCACGAAATTATATGCGCATATGTATACCTTTCATTTTAATCAGTAACGCTCATTACTGGGAATTTCGCAGGTTTCCATTCCGATAACAAACTAAATTTTAACAACACCCACTTACCGCGCTACATTCTGTAAGATCTCGATTTAATTCGGCTATTTATTATTATCTCAAAGTTTTATCTCTTTCGTATTTTGGAACTGTCAAACCTTATTATCGCTTCTAATGTAAAATGTTGCATTAATGAAAGTACCATTTAAATGAAGTGAAATTTATTGTAGTTTGTAAAACGAAGAAAAACTCTATATTTCGACTTCAAACGGAAGCCAACTCAACATTCAATGTCCCTAGTCATAGACGTGTTCCTAAACTCCAATAGAAAAATATGACCTCTTGTTCGGTTTTAACCGATAATGGTTGTTATAAAATGCTTATCAAGTTTCCTCCATTAATGATAACAAATGCAAAGACTATCGAGTTGCGTCACACTATAAATTACACAGTTATCGCATTAATGTGTCTCGCAGTATCTGTTATGCATTTATTCTAATATTAATAATTTATCTCGGTTAAATCGCATATTTTATCTTTCTATTTCCTTTATTATTATATATGTGTACTTGCTACTTGTCATAAATTCATATTCTAATCGGAGTTTGACCATGACGCAGGATGTGGTCCATTGCAGGGATGACAATACGCAGGTTGTTCCCATGAAATAAATTTTGCTTTATTCTTATGAACGGGCCCTTATACATTGATTTTTTAATTACAACTTCCCTAGTTTTACGTTACACTTCCTGACAATTCAGCGGATTTCATTATATAAACATTTTTCCAATATGTAATTAATCTTTCATACGTACTTATGTATCTGCTTATAGATGTTCTCCTGGAATGTGCGATAATCGCAGGTGATGCTATGGTATCAATATAAAATGTGCATATACATATAATATATATATATAATGCAATTCATATAATGAATATCTGATTAAACGTTTAACTTCCCGCTGACGTCACTTATGATTTTCCCTAGGGAGTAGGAGCAAACTTCTATCCCCGCTTACGTCACATGAGCATAACGCCGAACTTCCATCTCTCTTTATATGTAACAAAAGTGTTCAAAAAATGTAATAATACAAATAGCACAAGTACTCCGAATGTACTGGCGAACATTCCATGTCCATTGTGTACCTATATAATATAAGTACAATGGATCAACACATGGGACTTTGGTTACTGTAATGGACTCCAAATGGATGTCCAAATGAATGATAATAGACGTCCATTATTCATACGCATGTGGACATCCAATGTACGTCCAAATTTTGTCCATGAACGACTGGACAGAAATTCAACGAATCATGAACATCCATTGCTTATTGGGAATGAACAAAATTATAGAACTGCAGTATACTGTAAGTTTTCAATAACATTAAAAAATGTTTACAATAAAATTTTTTGATAATCAATGCAAATAAAGTCGATTTCATTTTAATTAGAAAAATTTTGAACGATACAGTTTTTAACAAAGTATGAATCGTACAGTCAACGTGTTGGTCGTCTCAGTATCAATTATGTATTCGGCACTGTATACGGTGCTTCGCATCGGCTGTCAGATTGGCCAAGGTGGGAGAATTTCGAGAGTAACAGGTAGTCGCTGTCATGGGCATCCAGCAATTATTTATGGTCGAGTACGTCCGATTAAGTATACCGTGGGACATCGCCATCGCCCCGTGGCCGAATCGCTAATCTTCTCTCGGACTGGAGAGACCCGAATAAACTTTTCTTTTTACCCTCTTTCTCTTCCTCCTGGGCTTCTAAAAATTCGGTACAACGTGCAAAAATAACAAACCGCAATCGCAGCCACCCACTCTTTATGTAAGTAATCCAATTCGAGGTATATTTTATAAAACATGTAGAAATTGCGTCACTCGTCAATTTTTGTTAATAACATTGTTATATTTTTCATAATTGTTATACCAAAAAGTTCTTTATCAAAATATTGCATTTTTGCGGTGAAGAAATTAAATATAACTATCATAATTAACCCAAATATTTTTAATAAATACATTCTTCGGGAAAGCTGAATCAATGACCTTTTCAACGTTAATTTAAAACTTTTTGAATGACTTTTTTATAAAATATTCCCAAAATTCGAAATCCGTCTCAGCCTGCCATACACCTACTCCCTACATATGATTATTACTTGTTATATAATTACGTTACAAATATCATTTCCGCAATAAAGTATTTCTATATACTATAGTATATGATTTGTTTTAATATTAATTTTTAGATTGAATACAATACCAACATTGAGGGATGACTGTGTAATTATTTACAATAATTCTATTTATATATATAGGTAGTTGGAAAGGTGTCTTACACAAAACCCAAAATTGGCAGGTGTCGTGTCAAAAGTTAATCACCAATTCATAAAGTGTTCAGCGCGACTTTTCACAGTCACGGGTCGTTTCGATATCAGATATCCATCAGCCCTGACGTCGCTCCAGCTATATGCAAGTTCCGACATTTGTTATACGCACGTACCTAACGGTACTATACCTATAAATATGATGTATTTTTTATTACAGACATATTTTAAACACGTCACGGGTAAGAATTACCTGACAAACGTACAGTAGCTTTTCGCTTTTCGTATATGATAATCACGATATTTACGAGCAAGAATTGCCAATAAAAAAAAAACCAATATTGCACTGACACCCCGCATATGAAATGTATACTTTATTACCATTACAATCACGACGAAATTGGAAACACGGAGAAAAATATGAATATTATATATGATATAGAATGCAGATTATAGAAATTGATATATTACCATTTAATATAATTATATTAATATATTGAGATAGTATTGAGTACTATCGAAGTCAAATCGCTCATCCAGTACTGGCGATTGGTACTTATTATCAAAAACGAATCAGTAAAGACGACATAACGTCATCCCAGAACTTCCAATTCTTTAACTCGCTCCACTAGAGTGAAATTCCACGAGTACTAAGCACTAAAACATATATAAAGTAGTATGGTTGTATGGTTATTATAGTTTATCAAACCAATGGTAGCCAGTAAGAATAATCGGTATTAATTTTACATTGATAAGCAGATGAATATTATCGATCAACAACATTGGGAATGTAAGACAGAAGTATTGAATATCTCCAGTATATGTATAGTAACGAACACCTTTATTTATGCCAATGGTAATGAAAAACAGACTCCGTATTGGCAATGGTAAGACTAATGGTAAAACCAATTATAAATAATTATTATATACATCGCAGAGTAAAAAATAAATTCCTTTAAACTTAAGAAGTCGTCTTAAAATGCGCAGTTTCAGATTTAAATTCTCTATCTTCAATTTCAAAACACGCATTTCAGCATGATTCAACATTTTAAGAATCCACTTATGTCTGTGTGCTCCATTTCCTTTAAAGAAGATAGATTTCAACACAAAACTATAAAACTATTAAAAGGTCAACAAAAACTTCTGAAACTTTAATTAGTACCATTATATCAGTTACAGGATAATTAACTGATACTTAAGAGAAATTTGTTGCTTATAATGATATTAATTGTTAATGAGTAAAATGTTATCTTGTCGTGTGTACAAAATCTGTTGAAATATGTTTAAGTAAGTTACTAATTTGTCTCATTAACATTAATTAATCGAATAATTTGTTGTAAGTAACTGATTGGAACAATAGTAAAACGTTGAATATTTGCAATACTTATCATTTCCTTTATTAAATTAATAACAGCCTGATTTTCATTAAGTTCCGTCTATTTCTAATTTCATTTTTAATGCGGTATTAATCAATTAAAATCTAATTTAACTATAGTGAGTCATAACCTATCCGATAAAGTATTTAATTATGTAAAATGCTGCCTTGTCAAGAAGACAATTAATCACACTGCTCATTAAATATAGGTGTGAAAATGGGTTTTAATTTTTCTACTACTCGAATAAATCATTAGAATTCTACTTTCTTTGAGGATTCCGACCTACATTACATTCTCAACGGTCTTCAAGTTCAAAGAAATTACGCAATAATCGAAGAATAAGTGTAACGTTTCAATTGGTCCTTTTTAATTACTAGTTAACTTTTAATTTACAATTAGAGATTTTATCATCCATGCCGATACTACGACCGCAAAGTTTATAATGTTTCAATTTGAGTTGTTACGATTTAATTAAATCTGGAATTGCATTCCGTTTCACCCATCTTCAATTTTAACTCCATCATAAAGGGCAAAACGTAATACAGTAATTTCACCTTCTGTTTTGGTCTTCCTTTATCCTTTTCCAATCTTCGTCAATATACACTATGCTGGGACATCGAACCTTCCGAATGTCGAATCCCCAAAAATGCAGTCACGTACACCTTTGTAATCAAAATGTGGTGTTTTTAATTTGCCTAATGGAGGACTATACGTCCTGTAAAAGGTATTCAAAGAAACAAAGACGAATCTTTATGTGAGAATGAAACCAATATTCCGGTACGTGAGATAGAAAATCTAATATATCTATATAGTATAATATAATTATATAATTGGCATCTATATATTCTAATTTGCAATTTCAATAAATCGAAAGTCAGACAAGTATTAAATTTATTCCGTCGATTTTTAACTTTTTGGTATATTTAAAAATTTTTTGTCAAACTACTCGATCGATTTAAAAAAAAAACATTCTGACATTAATCGCAATCTGTATGACTATATTTATTTTTAATACACTTAATTAATCACGATAACTCTAAAACTTGTAAACAGAATAACTTCTTTAACCTGTTTCTGGAAACACTCAAGTTAAAAAATGGACTTATTAGATTTTGGTACACATCTACACTGTAAAACCCTTTCAAATTCGCTCTTTCCAAACAAATTTCGAACTTTTATATATTTTCGAATTAATATTCTGGAAATTATTTCGTGAACGAAACATCTTATTGACATGAATTTTTTTAAACATATATAGTTTCATGAGCCATTACAGAAACCGATAGTTATTTCTATACGGTACATCCTAAAACTGCGAAAAGAGTGACTTATTTCTTGCATAAAGGCATAAAGGTAACAAAAATAACTCGTTTTAATTTAATATACACACATGTATATATATATGTGTGTGTGTGTGTGTGTGTGTGTGTGTGTATGTAAACAAAATTTCCGAATAATAGTGAATTCACTACAATTTACTTAGCTATATGTAAGCAATAATGACTACTTTTTTTAAGAAGAACCTTTCTGAAATCGAATTTTCATTCCAAGGAAAGTTAGAATAAAATGACATAAGAAATGCGCTATTACGGACAGTATCGTTAAGAGGAATATTAAGAAAGATAAACGTCTTTTCTTCGGTACTGGAAAAACAGGTTTGGATAATATTCCTCTCTTCCCACTACTGGTGTAATTATAAACTCGCTACTATGTTCTTGTTTTGATTCTCATGATCTTGGGCCTGTAAAATCTCGCTTTTCAATTTTTTGACTAGTATAACGACCCGTACATTCATATGCATTTCTCCATTTTCATAAAGTATACGGTTATTGGAAAGAATTTACAAAAACTTTGAACATTTAGTGACATTAAAATGGTATTATCGAACTTTATCAAAATCATCGGAAATTTAGTGATAATAAGTTATTCTAAAAATTGAATTCTTTCAGTGAAAAATGTGAGTGTTCTTCTGCAGTAGAAATTGAGGTTTTCTAGATTATATTTCTTCCACGAGATTTTTTGCAGTTTCAATTTGAATTATTGATTCAAGAATTATTTACAAGCAAAATGGCAGACCTATTACCTCAGTGGCGGAAACACACTTTGACTGTACTATCAATGCAACCGGGGAATCTAATTGGTACTAGAGTCGCAGATACGGTGACATCTTAAAAACAGCCGCAGTTCCCCGTAACCAGATTACTGAAGGTTGAACCAAAATCCAACTCGACCTAACCTCAAATCACCTAAAGCCAGACTATCTAAATGGAGCAAAGGTTAACCTCGAAAAACCGGACTCACCTTAATATCAAATGACCTACGGTACAGGTTATCTATATACGGTATATAGTTATTTCCAGTTTTATTGTCGAAATAAAATTATTTATATTTTCTGATTTAAAATTAAATCATATACAATTTAAAATTATTATTACAAGATAGTAAGATGGTTTTACATTGGATTGTGGAGTGTCTATAGTGAAGCTCTACATTTTGAATCGAAGTTTTCGTAAGAATACATAATCGTTGATGTTAATTTTCTTTGCTTGTATTTATTTTGTTCTCGTGCAAACACTCGTGGGAGCACACGTTGAGCACCGAGAGTGGAATACGTCGAAACGAAAAACGACCAAACGCAGAATGAATGGATCGACGGCACATGAAACAGGCAATGTCTTGTCTGCGTAGATCAATCACCGTTCAATAACATAGACAGTATATTCTACAGAAACATTGCACATAGGCACATAGAATTTGCCATAATTCATCAATTTACTAACATACGGCGCAAAAATGCATGACTGCGAAGAATGGCATACTAGTTTTCTCTTCCTGGATCTTCTACATCTTTTCGTGTGCATTTTTATTGTTTTGTTCGCTAAGTAGTTACTGCATTCCGCAGTTTATGGTCTATTATTCGCTTCCTTTCTACGTTTTAGTTGTGACTTTTTTTATTGCATTCAACAGTGTAGAAACTGAGGTTGATATGTTTCAATTAAGTAAATTTTGTGGTTTCTGAATATTAAGAAATAATGATTCAAACGGTCCATAAAAGATGATGAATCTGATGGTCTTATAGGAATGATAAAACCGTCCCTAAAATGAAATCAGTATTTATCCTTAGTTATAGTTTAACTAATGATTATTGAAACGGAACTTTCAATACTATATAGTAAAACCGGCCCTTAATTTTAGATGGTTAAACTGGTCTCAATGGCAACCGACGAAAATACCCCTAAAATAGAACCAGACATTAAAGACGAATTATTTCAAATTTGATTTTTCTGATTCAATCAATTATTAAATTTCAAGGATTATTGGTGCAACCGGTCCTTAAAAGACCATGAATCTGGCCTTGAAATTAGAAATGACAAAAGCATCACTAAAATTGAATCAGTTAATCTCCTGCGTTAGGATCAGTGAATTTACAATTTAAATGTTTGGGAAACCGGTCCTTAATTGTAGTTGGTGAAGACACCATTAAATTGAAATCTTATAAGACGATGAATCTACCCTTGAAATTATAAGTAAGAAAACCATCCCTGAATGTTAACCGGGTCCTTAACGTTGACATGTACAGTCGAAATAGAACCTTCAATAATATTAATAAAACCGGTCCTTAATTACAGATTATGAATCTAGGCCTTTAATTGCAGGTCGGAAAACTATCTCTGCAACTTAATCAGAATCCTAAACTCCAGTTCTACTATTATACTTGGTAATTTCGTAGTTTAAGCAATGATTAAATTGTAATCAATGTTGGTGAAACCGGTCCTTAACCTCAGATGATCAATCCAACCTTCAATCGCAAATGTAGAAGCGACCCCTAAAATTGAATCACAGATTTGACTCTCGGATTACGATCCGATCCGTCAATGGTTATTTAATTACAATGATTAAAAATTGCCTAGTATATTCATGAAACCGGTCCTCGGAGTTTACGACAACAGTTGAAATGGCACTTTAATATGAACGAGGCAGGTTAATCGTACATCTGGCTCATTTTCACTTGTTAAGTTCGTTTCGCAACAGAGTCAAGTTTGTTTAATAATCTAAAGACGCATTTCGAACGATTTACAAGATCCATGTGTATACTCTTGCACGATGCTGGGTCTCGCACACTGGCGACCGACGTCAGCGTCTTTTTCCGTCTCTTTCTCGTTGTTTTCAATAACACCCGTTACGTGCAAAAGTGTGTTATCTCATCGCCAGGCGCACAATTCATCATATTTTCCTGCTCGGTTTGCTCGACGCTCTATCTGTCGTTGCGCCGTGAAAAAAAAATCTGTCTAGCGTCCCTCTTCCTCATTTTACGAGCATTAGAAATGGAATGTAAATACACCGCGGCCAATAAGTTTTATGGTTATTGCTAGCTCAATACTCTCAGGAGGTGGTCTTTCCTCTCGCCTCCACCACGTGTTGCGTCGCTTTGACTTCACGAGTGTTTATGTGCACGTCATCGCACTTGCCCGGCGCACGCTTACGCAGCCGCTGCACGCGTGTGTACATATTTGCACATGCACGTCAGCCAAAACCTACGGGGATTCGAAGGCTATAGGAACTCGCACCGCGAAAACGCTGGTGCTGCTAAGATGCATATGCATAGAAGAAGCCACGCATAACTCAATTTCCGCATAACTCAATTTCCACGCGGAGTGCAGTGGTACCATGACAAAAATGTCGAGAATAGCGGGGTACTTTACGAGTGCGAAGAATTCCGTGAAGAGACGCATTTTCGTTTTTTGTCTCCAAAGGACTTTTCAATTACGGGGGAATGCGCTGCGTGGGCACCTACCGTATTTGACGCATTGTGTTTAAAAATACAAAAGCGTCATGGAGCCGGCAGTTCGGTATGCTGTTGCGGCGATAACTCGTCGTCGGTGGCGACTTTCCGGCGTTCAAGGGAAAGAGGTGATGAATAAATTTTCAGGCGATAAGTAGGAAAGTAGGCTTTCTTAAGCGTACAGGAACTATTTCGTAATGCTATTTAATTACCGTTAAAGTAAATTGATCCCGCGGGAGCTCAATGATTATTGCAAAACGCCGTGGGAGTGTCAGACAACGCATCGTTATTAATTCCGCAGACAACAATAGATCTTAGACAATGGTAAGTTTTACCCTGCACAAAATGCTGCGAAAACCGAGAAATATTGTCACGCGATTTACGATACGCTTTTTTTAGAATAAATTCAGTAAACTAAATTTTTGGAATATGTTGTTTTTTGCTTGAATCACCGAAAGTTAGGAATTTATATTTTTCCGGTGGAAAGGCTGAGACTTCCTACACTGCACTTCCGGGATCGCTGCAGAGGTAAGTCGGTCATATATATGTGTAACATTTAACGTGTGTAAGTGGATGGAAATGACCGACTTTTTGATAATCCCATTGAATTAAAGGTTTTTTTTAGCCCTTCCCCAAGTATTATTTCTATTGCAATTGTTCCAAACCCATTTATGTCTGACCATAAATTCGTCCATGGACGAAAATTGGACGTACATTCTATGTGTACATTGAACAATTAATGTACGTCCATTATTTTACATCAACTCCACGTCCATTGTACATTCTATGTACAAAAGACCTAAATTGGACAACCGATGGACGTGCTGAAAGTCCGGCCTGGACGTCCAATGGATGATCCTTTGCTATTTCGGAATATCTACGGTTCTTTGGTTGAAGCCGTCTTGTTTGGAAATCAATTTCATATCATTTCTTGGAGATTCGCTTTGATTAGTGCTATCGCTGACTAGGCACAAGAAGTCAAAATTGGTATTTGTTTATCCCATGAATGTGAACATTTGTTGAAACTCATACAGCGTTACTTATACAATGGTCATTTGGCGTATCATGTTAATGTTAGTGAACCTGAATTGTGCGTTTAAAGATTTGAGACTTCTGATGTACCATGATCAAACGTGGAAAATATCACTTCTTAAAATTGACGTAAGGTGTGGATGAGTAACACGTCGCGTTTCGAAAAAATCAGATTTGTCCATAAAATAATTAATGTATTAGGATTTTAAAGTTGGCTGATTTATGAATATTACAAACGTCAAAAGTATCATAAACAAGATAATGGATCCAAAACCGGTGATGTAAATAGCATAATTACAAAAAATAATAGACATTAGTCGACATGTCGATATAGTTGCGAAACCTAAAATCCGAATCTGAAATAAATTTGTTAAATCCTAAAAATGTTCAGATGACATTTTGAATTCTAAAAAAATGATTTCGCAATAAAATATCACGATCAATAAGAAAACATCCATATACCAACTTACGTCTATGAAAATTTATTCCTACATTTGAGATCCGCCACTTTTTAATGTCATCGAACTATTATGTTCACAAATCAAAGAACATAAAAATATTAATAAAAACACATTGCAGGATAAAAATTTGTTCAAAGAGAAATCGATATGAAATAAAATCTTTTCTCTTTAAATAAATGAATTTTTATGGTTTCTAATATGCTGATTTCGAAAATATTAAAGTATTCACATTAAAGTACCCACAATTTACTTTAACATAAAAGAGTTTAAAATATTTTTCTCTCTAACTCAAATACCCCGTATGACTTGCTAAAAAAATTGAGACACATGAGGACGGTGCTTAAATGCTGTCTTTTATTCGATGAGTTGGTGACCTATCTGAAATACAATCATGTTCCTGGAAACAATTCAATTCCAAAGTTCAATGTGCAAACTTGCACTTTTGAATATTGATTACTGACATGTAGGCAGATTCGTTAAGTGGGTGTTGTCACGTGATTGCTTAAAAATAACTTGCACTCTACTTCCGTTGCGATGCAACAACGGGAGGTGTGGCTACTTCGAGTGACACTTCGACGATTCATTGGTATAGTCAGAATGGTTGAATCTTTCACTTTGCATCTCGGATTTATGGGTTTTTAATCCAGGCGCCTGTGAGATTTTTAAATGCTTGATATTCTTTGGTCGAAAAAATTCTAAAAAATGGATAATCATGAATGTCAGAGTTATTGTTGGTATAAATTCTTATCTCTTATAATGTTCAGTTATGTAAGATATGTGGAGTAACTAACATTTTCTTTAAATCAAATTTGATTTTCGAAATTATTGCGTTATTTTATGTTTTTCATTTTCTACTTTATAAAAACGTTTCAAAAAATGAAATCTGTATATTGTATCGTTTTTCTTGAAATCGGAAATTATGCGCCAGACAGGATTATTAACAATTCGTAATCTTAAAGGACATGTATCCGTATATCTAGGACATCGCACCTTATCGCGAGACATCTATTTTAATGAATCACTATTTTAATGAATCACTGAGATTAAAATTGAAAGATTGTTTTATATCTTGCATATTTGCATACTGTAACACGAAAATAAAATGTATTCTTAAATGTATACTCCTAACAAATATAAAAAAAATTGATTTGAAAATTTCAAAGTGCAAAAGTATACTTTTCAATATTTCGTTTATGCTGAGATGTTCCATGCTTTTATACCATTTATACCAATTCTATATGTCACTTTTTATCTATATAAAGTATATGTACATTTATATTGTATCTATATACATACATATATAATGTAATATTTGATATTTGTTATATAATCATAATAATATTAAGAAGATGAGTATTTTTCCCTTCCTGCTTATCGATGAGTATTGTTTTTTTTTTTTTATTTTTGCCAGCGACGTTTCGGAAGCGGATGTGCTACCATCTTCAGGCTGAATTGTGAAAAGTATAAATAACGTAATTATTGCGTCAAAGTGATTAGAATCTTACACGATTCAGTCAATATAAATTATTAAATTAATAATATTAAATTAATAAGCAATTCGGAGTCAACGCATTGATTTAAAATATATGTAAAACAGGAAATATTAAATATTGACGAAAATCAAAGAATGAAGATTATTCCATTGTTTTGAGGTAAGTTAATATTTTTGTTATACAATCTTTTAGAATGTATGAACAGTGACATGGAATAAAAATATATATGGAATAAATTTTGAAAATCTAAAAAAAAGCATTTCATTGCATTTCTGCATAACATTGCAGCAGCATATCCATTTTTTTTTTTTTTTTTTTTTTTTTTTTTTTTTTTTTTTTTTTTTTTTTTTTTTGAGTGGACGATAGAACACTATTACGATACGTAATAATTATTTAATATCGTTGAGTATTATCATCATTATAATTACACATTGACAAATCAACATTTTCGTCCCTTCTCCTCAAATTCAACAGTATGTCACCTGCAGTATTTCGATGTGGTATAGTTTCATAACTTAAATCTTTAATGACATTTCATGATTCCGAAATTAATTGGTGCAAAAAATTATAAATGGTAAGTGATTTGTAGTATAATACTTGTGTAAGTACCAGTCGTCATTGTCCAGTCGATAATAAAGTATTAGTAAAGTTGACATCAACCTTGTCTAAAACGAATATATCGTATGATAATCGCGCAATTTCAGTTAGATTCCCTTTGCTCTTCTTACGAAAAGGATCACTTAAGCTAGTGAGCTTCTATTTTCTAAAAATCACCGATCTGGCCCCATGTTAAATAAGGGTGATGGCAAAGTGTGAGCGGCCCCGAAGTCGAATCTAAACGGCTGAGATCTGTTAAGATTCCAACGACGGAATAGGTTCCAACTATTCGGATTTAATTTCAAATATTACGACGTTCAGCCCTTATCAAGCCAAGACAAGATCGTTGATAAGAAGGTCAGCAATAAATATTTAAACAAGTATTTAGGTTTTGAACGTCCATAATCAAGGACCAGGAATTATCACATCATTTCCAGAATCATCATGGATCATGTGCTTAGAGGAAACCACATGAAGCTTTCAAGTTACTACTACAAATTTGTAAAGTGTACTTCTGCTCCTGAAGTTTACTTCTATCTTGATCTCCGCGAATCGATTATTTACAGTTTCTTTTTTTTTTCTTTTTTTTTTATGTACTTGGTTGAGTGAAATACACAAAAAATGAGAATAAAAAATTGTACTTATAAATATATTATTTGACCAAAATAAATAAATGTTTCTTTAGTATTAAGTAAATGTAATAAAATATTATAGATTCAATACTTCGTTTGAAGGTACTTCATAAAATGGTCGAAAATGAAATTTTATGTATTAAAGTATTAATTAATATAAAATGATCTAGTGTGAAAATTAGTTGAAAGGTCCGATAAGCCTTTTTACATTAATAAATCAATATCGACGTATAATTTGAACATTACAAATAATATATGTAAAATAATCATGGATCAGACATTATAAAAGATACTCTTATTGTACAGTGGGGTGAGTTTTCATCTGCATTCTTTTCTAAGATAAAAGATCAAGTAAGTAGTGTCTCTCATATATATTCAACCTAACTCTTAAAATTTACATATACACTTTTCACTTTACTTTTACATATACACATGTCACTAAATTTAATAAGAATTTCATAAAATGCATTTCAAATATACCTAAGTAATTATACATTTTTATTATATCTGATGTTCTTGGGTATACACACTATAATAGTGAATTTAATGAATAGTATATCATTATTTAAGGATCAGTATCACTATACTTTGATAAAGTTCGAAACATTCATCCAGGTTTACGTAACTGCACACCTAACAATACGATCAACACTTGTATGCCTATACATTCTACCAAGACGCGAAGATATATTTAATCGATGGGAAGTGACATTTAGAATTGATATTATTTCAGCACAGAGCTAAAGCAATACAAATTCCACGATAAACGCGTTCCATCAGCTGCTAACAATGACGCAAATGGATCTTAAAGCCATAATAAACACCAAGGGGAGGTGTCATTTTAGCGCGTATGCAACGTCGAATCCATTCATTTGGAATTCTTTAATTATGACGTCCATGAGCGTTTCGTTCCTAGCGTTGATAGTGCATGTGGCATTCCTGGTTGAAAGTTAATTTACGTATCCTGAAAACTGGCTTTGTCAAAGAATTCACGCTTCCCATTGCTCGGTTCTAGCACAAGTACGCCCACTTATTTATCTGTCTGTCCGACGTTACGGACTGGTGAGCACGCGCGTGCCCATGCAAATACCACGTTCTATTCCATACGTTCCATCCAGGTAGACTCCGGTACCTAGGCACTATCATGCTCAGCCACAAAGCGCACTGTTGTGCGTATTCGCATATATACACGTGTGCATTCACAGACACACATGAGTCTTGCAAGAAGCATTGCGTGCCGTCGCGTCACGTCCTTGTAAGGCCACTTGCCTGTATTGCACGTGTGCATAAATGTAAACTATACAAAACCATTGACTGAGCAGCTGTACGAACACGAACTTTGCGTGTGCATTTCGTGGACGAACATTAAGCGCATATACGCTTTCGTAAGTCTGCCCGTTTCTGTCGATGTATTTCCGCATTTAGCGAACGTACACTGATGTGCTCATATATACGTACATCCCCGCACAGAGCAATGAACGATGTGGACTTTATACATACGATTAGTCCTGACTGTCCAGTGATCGTAAATCGGTCACGGTGTAATTGGATAAAAATGTCGAATAATATGATTCAGACTGTGGGTTTGAAATAAATTAGTAATTGGAAAATGTAAATGATATATTCCTCAATTTGTTGAATGTTGGTTTTACGTTATTTAAAGGCAATTGCTCCATGGAAGAGTTACGCAGGCGAAAGTGACCCATTGCCTCTGATGGTGAATACATTTATATTGAATATATTGATAGCGAATCTAACTCTTTTATAGAAAATGGAGATGTGATTAACGTTTCAAAAAGAACATGTCTCCGAGGAAAGGTTAGTGAACCATTTTAAAAGAATCGGTATTTCCGAATAAGATTTTATTAATGTGATGTAATCCAAGCAAAAGTTTCTGGTAGCATGTTTTGACAAATTGTTTTCTGGATTACTTCTCAGTTATGATTTGTGCTTTCTTCTGGTCCTCACACCGAAAGCTTTGAATGCAATGGTCAAACGGGTTTCTCCACTTCATCACTAAAGGATATTTGAAAAGTGTCGCTGAATGAACATTACGGACTTCTGTCACCAGTACCACGAAAAAAGTTTACGAGGATGATAATGATTATTTACGATCTCTTTGATGGCCATCTAGATAATATCATTCTTTTCTTTAGGTATGGTGAATAAGCATTGTTCCCAGGAATCAGAAGGTATAGAATACAACCTGTCAGTCTTCTGGCAAAAGTGCATCAAATCCCGCTTTTTATATCGCACGATTACATTGCTGAATGAAATGGTTGATGCTTATTTATGCAAAACGTCAAATGCATCCAGCGAGCCGTCTCGGTCACGAACGTCTCTGGAAACGGTGATGCTCGAGATCATCGTTTTTATCGATCGCGCAAAGTCGATCGTGGTTCAAGATAGACAGCTGAGATGAGCGTAATAAGACAGTTTAGCCATGACGCTTATCAATACAACGATGCTGCCGATGATGATCACGCACCAATCGAAAGCTTCATATGCCTATAATATAATCCTTTGAGACCGCGCGAATTTCGATCCTGTGATCGAATCACGCCGCCATGGCGTATCAAAACTTTGATCTATTATCCGCAATTTTGCGATGCGCGGCTCATCGCCCGGAGGAATAAAATGCGTTAAAAGTAAATGGCGGGTCTGCAAACGTCGTTGGCCTGTGAATTTTCAATTGGTTTGATACGTGCGTATAATCGCTGACAAAGCTTTCGATTGACGGCTTAATTGGGCGCATTCAGCAAAGACAGTTTCAAACGCATTCTTTAATCCTTCACGCGAAAAATGCTTCAAACTCTGTCCTAATCGCGGCCGAAATGTCGCTAATGTACGTTTATGCAATTATACCAGAAGCAATAGAATGTTATATTATTACCATTAATCACCTTGTATTATTACGAGATCTGTGATGCTTGATGAGACACGTCGATAACGTTTATGGGACATTGTACTTGTAATGCAGTTTGATTGAAGTAATTGATGTTTACGTTTGATGTGCGTGAAATGTAATCATTAATTAATTAATTAATTAAATGTTATCGTTAATGTAATGTTTTTACATCTCTATACGTTTCGGTTTTTTCACTACAAATTTAAATTTCTTATTTATCAATAATTCATGTTGGTACATGTTTATACTTCGATATTTACAATTTTTGTTTCTTGTTTTTATTGTGTTTTAAAAACCATTTATTTTATATAAACTGACATTCAACAATCATTTTTGATTTTCATCAATTGGAGCCCATTCTTTATTGCGCTTTTGGCTTTTTTTTCTTGTCTACCTTCTTAAGTAAATTTGTACCATGGTTCTTAAACTTTTTGGACAACTATATATTGATACTTTGTGTGCACCTTCTTATCGGGATTTCCCATTTCATACAAGTTTTATTCCTATCTCGTCCCATTTTGTTAACTACTTCTTCTTTGTTTATTTATTAGCGAGATCTGGCAAAAAATAAAATAAAATAAAACACTATAATAAAGAACATACAAGAGTGAAACATGATTCGAACAAAAAAATACTGTAGGACATCCAAGAATACTACATGAAACTTGTACATATAATTTTAAAGATTTCTCACGACTTTGTAGAAATTCAGACATTTTTTAGGCATTTATTGTCCAACATTGTTGTTGAATGTACATAAAATGGACAAGAAAATTAGACAATCCATGGATAAAAATGTAAGATTTTTTTAGACATTTATTAGGTATAATTTTGTTGGACAACATTTGCATATTTGTTGTTCAAATATTGTCTATCTTTGTGACCTTGTAATAATCGAATTTTCATTTTCCAATGGATAAACCCCGGAATTTGTATTGCAATTCGCATAAATGTGCAATCTTACACATTTACAATTTTTCACCTTCCAAGCAAGCGTAAAAGTAATGACTCCTTCAACAGATGCTTATCTTTTACTTTTCGTTGGATCGTAAATTGCAAAGCCAATGATTTTGTAAAAAACATCCATAATATGTTAACCTAACCTTAATATTGTTGTCAATGCATGTATTTAGAATTTTGCGCTATAAAAGAACAAATTATTAATACCGCATATAAAGTATATGAATTTGAAAATTTGATTTATATAAGTTATCACTTACAACTTTCGTAGAAAAATCCTCATTAGATTTGAGTATTTCTGCATTTTCACATTTTCCTTCATGGGCCGCAGTAGTCGTGGAAACAAGCATCAAATGCAATCTGTGTTTATATTTTGTTATTTCTCTGTGTTTTTTACGTACTCCTTTGCGATGAATTCATAATGAGTAAAAAAAGAAAAAAAGAATTTAAAATCTTTGAAAACGAAAAATTTGCGAGTGACACTGTTTACATTTGTTCACGTTCGGTGTATTAAATTATTTACAGGTTATATCTAAAATTTCTTGAGTTGAAAACTATAAGTTTAAAACGTTTTTCTTGTATAATTACAACACAACAAATATGTATACAATTTAAATAAAAGTTTCATATCCAACATTTAAATAGTTTACGATAACATATCTTATAATAGTTTAAATATATACATTTAATGGACATATAATTTTTTGCATATTTTATGTCTATTTTTCATGTATAATAATTTGATAATTTTGTAAGATTTTTTAATTTAATATATGTTTTGCTTAATGTTATACAATTCTTGGGCATTTTTTGGACATTTTTATTGTATACATCTTTCAACCAACATATTTGCCTAAAAATTAGTTTTAATCCAACAAAAATGCTTACAATTTCTACCAGATGGTCAGGTTATTATATTTAAATATTCTTCGTCGTTTAAAATCTTTATTAATGTACATTAGTGTTATCAGTTCCTGTAAATATTACCATATTTATCAATGTTATTAATTCTTACAAAAAAACATCCACAAATTGAACAGAACATTTCCAACAATGAATTTATTAAAAGCAATTAGTTTACAAATGTTTTTACTCGATAATTTTCTTTAGTAGACTAATTATTATTCGTCATATTTCAGTACAGCCTTCTCCATATTATAAATGAAGTGTTTACGAATGTAAACAACGTCGAAATTAATCTCTTTCAATCAATACACACTACTATCTACGTAGCCACGGGCAACGGCAAATAAAATGACAAAAGTGAAAGGAATTGTACACAGAATCCAGATGGATCACAAATCGAGCTACGTAAAAAAAAATGTATAGTGGAGCACTGCGTATGGTTCTCAATACCGGCACGTTTACCGTCCGATGTCAGTAGAACAAGGACTACTGGTAACCAAAGTTCGTCTCAAGAGGGAGAGTGAAGATAGAGAGGAAAAAATACAGATCTACGCAACGAAACAGTCCAGGCATTTCATGATCTCTTCCAATTGTCAACTGCACCAATTGTATTAATCGGCCGACCAATCGGATCAATCCTGAAAATAATACATTTTTGTATGTGCAAAAACAATTATGATAAAAACAAATTATTGATATTGATACACGGAGAAAATGTATTATTTGGCCAACCATACTGTAATATTTGATTCAACAATTCTCATGATTGTCCCAATCATATCTATATGGTAGGTCACTGTATGGTCACTCCAACACTACTTCATTTTCCTCATGGTAAAAGTAAATGTATATTTACGTCATTACAATTTTGTCCAATTAAGAGTTCATTTATTTGAATTAAACAAATATTATCAAATCGTTTTTAATGTCATCTTAGAAAAATGTTATTTTTATTTAAATCTATGAAATAGGTTAAATGGAATTTAAAAATTAACTTGAAACGATAATACAGACATTCAGCAAAATATTCTTAATAGAGTAGAACTTACCAACTTTTATATATAAATTTAAGGTTACATAAATCCTATGCAATTTTCATGAAAATGCCAGTAATGGAAAATAATTAAGGTATTTCTTTCTGAATGTTGCACGTGCAATCATCGGGAGGTCGTTCCATACGCACCGAACTCCAAAGTAATAAGTCATATTATATATAAATTCAACCGAAAAGATTCTCGCTTGCATAATGTAAATCTATACGGGCGATTAGGAGTACATCGCGACTTTCCAAGTTTCATCCACCATTAAAATCAATATTACCAAACGTACTCCGTAAAAATACTTTGTAAGGTATAAAGTACGCTTTAAATTATGCGAGCGTAAGATTAACGAGAATACTATCATGAAATTATGTTAAAGTCGACGTAAAAAGCCACCCGCTATGGATGCGGAGAAAATGCGACTCGTAAATGTACTTGGGGAATCGAGCATGCACGAGGTGCATAAACTGCCATACATGCCTCTTCCTGGTGTTAGTGGTTGTACCATAGTCGTATTACGAGGCGACCACTTGTAAGGCGCGCATGCACCCAGTGTGCCGGGAATACACGCGTCAAGTACGCGAACGACCTTTTGGTCGCAAATTATTATAATGACCTCCATAAGTATGATACCGTATAATCACTAATCACTAGTAGTAAACTAGCATTCTTATATTACAAAATTTCAAAATTGTCATTCTGACTGAATAAGCAAAAGCTATACAAGCACGCAAGCGCGTCCTATGCGGACGACAGCGTATAATAGCGTAATTGTATGTAATTTGTGTTTATGGCCGAAATTACTATATTTCCAGCTTTCAGGCATCAGATTAAATAGTATAAATCTGAGATTATGGTTTTCAGCGAAGATTTATTCGTTGGTTAATTTTTCACTGGAGTACACAACTTGTATTACGTAATGAGAAATGAATAATTAGCTGCACTAAGTATCATTGTTAATCTATCCTTTGGGAAAGAATTTACGTCAGTTTGGATCAAATACGCGTATTTTTCGAAAATAGGTGGATATATGAAAATCAGATTTTTGAAAAAATTATTTCTTTACAATTTAAAGATTTCAAAAAAAAAAGTTATTAATAATTTTGTATCATTGAAGAGACACAGGGTCATTGTTCCTGAAAAACATTTAAAAAAATGAAAATCATTATTGTTTTTACAACTCTCATTTACTAAATTTATTCTTTGCATAACTTTTTCGTAAATTTAGACGAATATTTAATCAAATTCGGTAGCATATTTTCTGGGCAAAGGGTTCTCTACGCCTTTAGTTCACGAATTTAACAAAATTTATTCATAACATTCGTAATTAAAAATATACTACAAATGTCGTAAATTCTTTATTTCATTTTTACATGATTCTATAAAATACGTAAGCCTTGCTTATAACAAAATTCATGTTTTGGACATTTTCTTCAACAATAATATAATTATTACTAATTTTATCTAAAAATTAGTTGTTATATACAGAAAAAGTTTTGCAAATGAATTTTTATTATGTGGAATTTTGGTGTTATTTTTTTGTTTTAATTTACTATATTTTTTGGATTTGTGTGTTATGAAGAATCATAATTTTTTATAGAAAATAATCGAAAAATGTTATGACAGCAATAAAAATACACCCCGAAAATACAAAATCTTTATTTTGAATTCAAACGTTTGAATTATACCTGACATTAGAAAGAAATTTTGTCGCTTTGTATTTAAACAATAAAAGTAAAAAAAATAGAAAACTGACTTAGTCGAAAATGACACTAGTTTCTGCCCAATTTTTCTGACCTCTATGTTAAAAATAATGGCGTCCGGAAAAAAAGTCGAGGTCTTATTTTCTACAAGGATGGTTTTTGTAGTTTATTTAAGAGAGGCATTACTCTGTATCCTTGATGAGTTTGCGAGTTTTATATTAACAGATAAGCGATAACAACTGAAAAAGTGTAATTCTTAAAAAATAATAATAATAAACATCTTTTGAAATAACTATTTTTTAAAGAAAAACATTTTTTTTTCTTTTAAAGACATTATTAAATGCTAACCACCATGAGGTACATGAGCTTCATTTAAAATAGAGAAGTTATAATTGTATAAGTTTATTTTCGAAAACGGAAGAATTACTGAATAATTCTTAAGAATACTCCGAATTACAATCTAATTTAATCTGAATTAATTTACATATATTTTTATTTATTCATTGATTTGTTTCAACTCAATTAATTATAATATAATTAAAATCTTAAAATTACTAATATTCGTAATACCATAATGGCATATGTCACCTACATCATATACGTTTCTAAAATAATTAAAGGCACAGGAAAAAAAATAAAAAAATAATATATAACGATAATAAAACATAATTATATTTTTTTATATAACTCCTTACATTATTATACAACATTCATCACGCACATTTATATGATCCACTGTGACGAAAATCCAATAGCTAATAATTTTCCATTTTTGTTGTAGAAACAAGCAAGAATTTATATTCTTTTGTAGTGCTAAATTTATTATGGATTCATTATTAGAATTTATTCATAAAATTCATTATTTAAATTTAATCAAAAAAGCAGCGAATCAATGAATCAATGGACAAATATGATTGGAAATCAATGGAACGTATCCAATAATTTATTATTTGGAAACATATTTATGGGCAATACAATTCCGTCAAAGTTTGGGTACGTCTTTGGATTTCGTTTCTTTCAGTGGGTTGATATTTCATCGCTGTAATTGCGCCACTCCTACATTGAAAGACAAAGACGTATTCATATTAGTTCATCATTTACGCCTTAATCCTCGTAAGTATTGTGTACCATTCGCGCTTGAGCCAATTTACAATGCGACGAGGGCGTTTCCACCATTCTTTTGCTAGACTTACGGGAACTATCAATTCATCCAACTTAGCGTACACAACAATAACATACTGCATTAAGGAATGCATCACCCGCGAATGAAATATAGAACAGATTATACTTTATATGTATATACTATATTTATACTATACACATATCACTCTCAATTACCTATGCGTGGAAACTTCCCTTGAAAATGTACTGCTGAGTACATTTTAATACATTTCGTTATAGATACATAATTCCAAATAAAATGAAATTTCCAGATAATATTAATTTTTTAAGTAACTTATAATTCACGTGCATATACACGGGCTATTTAAACCCTCTAACCAAAGGATGCATCATCAAGAGCAATACTTAATTTATACGTTATGATTCACAAATGTTACATTTGTTCTTTTCATCAATGAAGCTCGTGACAGGTTTTATAAAACATTGAATTAGTTTCCAATTAGCATCGGAATTCTCTTCGTCGTTCATGATTCATTCTTGGATCTTAATTTTCCACTTTCCTATGAATTAACCTATAAACAAAGATTGGATGTACATTGGATCTCCAGATTGGACGAGTAATGGACAACTGGACTCACATTGAACTATCAATATACGCCCAATTTTTGTCCATTAGAAAACCCGCATATGTTTACGTCCTTCGTACACCTGCCACACGTCCATTTCAAGGTAAGACCATTATACGTGGACAGTAGACGTCCACTGTATGTACAGTAACGTAACTTGGACGTTCAATGGACATACTAAAAGTGCGGACTGGGTGTACAATGGAAGTCCAATGGACGTACTTTGCTACTTTTAGCGATCCAAGATTACCAACGATTCTAATACACACTGATGAATGTTATCAGATAAACTGTTCAAGGCTAAGCCTGACATCTGCAATTCATAGAATACATTCTAATTAAAAGATCCTTCAAAAAAATAAGTTAACAATGAACCATTTCAATACATAATAGTAAAGCAGTGGAATAAGCAATCAATGGGAAAAGGGTAGTATCCATTTTAATTTCTTCTGTTCTATTAGTGTTGGGTTTTTGTTGCACGTTCTCACTTGATGTAGCCAACGTTTGGCTTTTACGCTGGTTCTTCCACTTAGTGAACACATAATTAGCGGGAAAATTCTAGGTGACGGACCGACTAACGGTCAAGTCAGTTTTTCTAACGCGTGAGACACCGCGAGCTAGACGTTCAAACCGGAATCATTTCGGAGAAGATCGGAACTGGAAAATGCAAGATCTTAAGTGTAAAGGCGCGGCTACGAGTACTTTGTCTCTAGATTGCATAGCAGAGTTCCACGAAAACCATGTTCACATTATCGATTCTGCCCGTAGGATGTTTAATTATCGATTTGTTTTGCTCCTTTGATCTCTCGAGTCATTTAAAAATGGCAAAATGACCAAAAATGCCACATTCGTTCTATTTCTTACACTATTATCAAGGCCTGCTCAAGAAAAGTTGTCAAGTCACCAATGTAAACGAATGTTCTTTGATAAGTACGCGTACAATCACTGGTAATCGATAATCAAGGATCTAGATAGTCGGGCAGATGCATTAAATTAGCCAGCTATTGTCTGTTCAAAATACATAAGAAACTCTAATCAAGATCATGTAAACGAAGAATATATACGTTGCACAACTTTCACTAATACGAATCTTTGAAAAATATATCACTTTGACACTTGCGAGAAACGGATCGCAGCACCATCTAGCGACAATGCCAAGAATGTTACAGTAAGTAAATTGATGTACAAGACTGATGTTCAGAAAAGGAATGTAAACAAATGTAATGTCATTTTTGATAACCCCAGGAATTCAACGTATTTTTACAATAACAATTTTTCGCACATCTTCAAAATAATAATTAAATTGTCTAGATCCCCGCTTTTTTTTTAACGTCTGCCACTTACTCAACGCGTATCATTACCTTTTACGTAGAAGCGAGATAGAAAGAGAGACGTGCTGCAGGTTGCAACCGAGTCACGCCAAACGTAACGTTTTCCCCGATTGTCGCTGGACAAAATCAGCAAAGCCACGTCTGCATTCCTCTGGCGACGCTCAATAAACGTCGTGTGGTTTGACACACCCCTAATGGGTATGCCAGGAGAAGGCAGTCTGGCAGTAAGCACTCCAGGCATGCATCCGTGCCTGAGGTTGGTACGTACGTACACCTTACTTACTCTTGTACATACGTGCACGAGTATGTGCTACCCAAGTGCGTAGAAGCGGATGTGACATATCACCTATGACCATCTATTCGCATTCGCACGTGAAAACACTTGTTTTTATTTTGTTCTACTCTGATATGTTTATTAAATAATGTCTTCTTTAATGTTTAGTAATTTCTACTTCACGTCTTATCATTTTAACACTCAACTTAATAAATCAGAGTTTTGACATTCCATTTCAGTCTTGAACGGGAGATACAGCGTATCAAGAGACGTTACTTAATATTTGTCAACAAGTGCATAAACACTTGACATTTTGGGAACCCAAAGGCTAATTTCTCATCTTACACGATATATACGATTTTTTTATGGCAAAAGCATAACAAACTAATGTTCTTGGGTCTGATGAATGTCCATGTCTAATTAGCACTAAACGTCCATGATTCGTCCATGGATGAAATGTCCATTCGAAAACCTATTTATGTTTACGTCTATTGTACCTCCATCATATGTCCATTGTACGTAAAATTGACATCCGATGGACGTCCTGGACAGTGACAACTGGACGTAAATTGGATAAACTTGTGATGTTAGGGTGGAATCAGTTATTTAAGTACCAATTCAGAAATCAATAACAATCACACAATAAACCATACAAAATGTAAATAAGTCATAATTCACATTGTATACACCGATGCCAACAGTTCTTTATATACGTATATAGCTGGATTTTACACCGGGAATCGTTATTCACAAAACCCGATGCGGCAATACTAGCGATAGCCGTTGTGTCCGTATATCCCGAGCAGATCACGCTTTCGTACCTATAACAAGTCAGTACACGTTGTACTTTTATACTCGAACGAGTGGACCTAACCAAAACGGCTGATGCACGTGAGACTCGTACTTCTGCCAAATAGAGAACCTGCTCCTTCTCGTCGTAGGCGGTCGCACGCGGACTCAGTTGACACTTGGCGCGCGGTCCGGTTTGTGTGAGTGGAATTATTATTGACTACCAGATCGATGGAAACGCAAGAAAATAAAATTCAGCGGGAGAGCATCGCCGAAGAAGGCATATGATGAAAAACGACCTGGGAAAGAAACTATAAAATGTCGAATAGACTGGGCGATAGCAAGATTAAATGTATTTCTGCTGAAGACGATAAGCAATCTTCCACTGAGTGCTCCAGTGAGTATGTATATTTCATCTGCAAATGCATATGCTATAGAGATTTAATTAAAAAGTTAATGAATGATGATTTGCTGTCGTCGTCAGACAGACAAGCGACTTGGACTCGATGTAAATGAAACATAATTCAGATATCCGTGCATGAGAAACCTGGAATAACCGAGTGGAAATGAAATAGAAAGTATACTACAAATGAATTATGTAATATAGAAGCTGATCAACCGACTAATCGATAGCAATCGCATTAATCTTCCGGCAGTGAATTCATTTAAAGTTGAAATAAATTTATGTACAACAGGTTTATACAAATGTACAAAGTACACAGAATTAACATGATTCGAGTAGTGCAAAGGAAGAGATGGGAGGAACATTAAGAGAAAGACAGAGAGGCAATAAGTGAACGAGAAGAATAGGAAAACAAAGAGATGAATCACATCAACCAAGCAGAATCGTGACGATAAAACAGAAGCGAAGAAACTTGCCGCTTAATAGAGTAAGGAATTGCAATTCAACACACGATAAGAGCGCAAGGTTGATCAGAATAAGTCGGACCCGAAGGAGGGGTCATGCTGAAAAGAGAAGACGCCAATTTAATTTAGAAAAGGAGTGACAAAGAATGTGGAGGAGACGGAAAGCGTGAAAATGAAACAAAAGGAACATGTAGAGCGAAGTAGAACAAGAAACCGAGGGCTGGAAGGAGGAGGTGAGACGAGTACCGAGCTCGAGAAGGAACTCTTTGGAAACGCACAGAAATAGAAGAATTAATTGCTCCTGTAATTGGAAATTTAAAAGTGAAAAACGCTACCTTCCACCTGCGAGACGCAATTCAAATAACAATTAGAGTACCGAGAAATACCGAGATGAGAATGTCGCAACGTAAATGTAGAAAACGAGAGCTTCATTAGCGATGGGTTTTTTTAACTGGCTCGATGATAACTATGAGGACTTCTCGGTGTCGTAGGAACAGCCGTTTGATTTTATCGGGAAAATTCCGCCAACTTCAGGTTTTTACATTGTTCTGTTGATCAAGCTTGAACATTATATTTCAGTTTGATTCAAACATTCGAAGATGCAGAGTTGACATGAGACTTGGACATGTTCCCTCAGTATTACTAACTACCTGTAGTGACAAACTGTACTCGTACTACCTGTATTTAACGACTTTTGATTGGTAAGAAGAATTATTAAAAATTCTCTTTAATTAATTTAAAATAATTGAAAAAAATCTCGACTCCTCGGGGATATCTGAACTTCCGATTAGTCAATTTTAATAAATCGATGACTATTAGAGTCGTTGCATACTTTGAGTGATTGATTATTATTATGACATATCTTTCCTGTTAAGAATATACGATAAAACGTGATAAAAAAATAGTTTTATACGTTTTTTCTTTGTCCGTCTTTCTTAGAATCATGGAAATAAAAAAATGGAAAAACCAATTCTCTAATGTGTTTTATCTTATATTATATTCAGGGTTCTTTAATAAATTGAGCAATATATAAGATCTCTTAAGTTTTGCATATTTCTTTCATTGAGAAACTGAATATCTCTGTTTCTAAATGGGTAGTATAAAATACATGATGACATTTTGATTCGATGACTGTTGAATTCGATATAATTTTCCAAGTATTTTCATTACTAAACTGATGTACCATTTCTTCAGTTTTTCAAATTAATTTGTTCTGGATCTGGAATATCTCGAATTCTTTTTGGTAAATATAAAAAAAATGCTGACTATTTTATTCGGACTTCTAATTGGTCAATTTTAAAAAACGGATGATTATAAAATTCGGTAACCAATCTACTTTTCCGAGTGTTTTATAAACACTTTTTTATTATACCAATAATACGTTTTCCTCCCTAAACTAAACAAGATAAAAGATTTCTTAATTTTTGCATAATACTTTTTCTTTTTTTAATTGAAACCAGCTTGCACGAACCCTGATTGAAAATCATGAATATCTCGACTTCTGATTATTCCATTTTAATAAACCGATGACCTATATGTAAATTAGGTATGCTTTTTCACAAATTTTGAGCACTTATAGTGAATCACTAAATTGAGATAGATGTCCGAGTTTACAAATTTTCAAGGTAATATGGTTAGTATGGATACATCCCATAAACTAATCAGATCTCCAGTTATATCAATTGTTAAAGTACTTACGTTCGTACAAGATCATGGAAGGTGAGTATTTTATTACCTTCTTATATGCTCACAATAATTATCTGAAACGTGGACATTTATTAAAATTAATTGTATGTTTATTTGTTTTGTTAAGAGTGGCCAAATTCAATACTTCGATCCAAGTTGTGGTCAAAATAATTTTTACAGATTTTAAAATTAACACTAATTATTCGAATTTGTTCGTTTAATTTTTCATTTAATGCTAACACAGTTAATGCTATTTCTCGATGGGAAAGCGAATATTGACGAGATTTACATTCAAACTATTATTACCTTCCTCTCGGAAGTGATATCTCGACATCCCTAAAATCGTGATAGCGAGAATATCTCGTCGAATATCAATCTCATGCTTAAATCGTCCGAACGCGAAACTGGTAATATGCTGGTGCTCGTTTGACGTCGACCCAGATTTCGGAAGAATGTCATACGATGGTATGAGAATGAGAGAATCAGAGATTAAGAGAGAGAGAGAGAGACTCGTCGACGATTCCAACACCAATACCGACACACCTTCGCGAATATCGCGATGGTTATTATCCTTTTATAATGGATCCGTCTCCGAATCTGATTGAAACGTTGGCTGTATGCATCTCCGCTCGACGTGGGTCACGGGTTCAAATTTCGACCGCGAGTCTTTCATTTACCATTAGTTAAATTATTCGTCCAACGAATAAATGTCCGACGAACGTCGACGACCGTCAAGCCCGTATTGCTTAATCCGTTTCAAGCGAAATATTTATTATTGATAGCTCAAAGTGGAGTGTCCCTGTTCGTCGCAGGAATAGCCAAGCGCTCGACAACTATCCTGCTCGGCGGAACTGCGGAATTATTGAATTTCAAACGAGGGCGGGATATTTTCGAATGCGCCAGAGCTGAATGATTACTGTAAAAGTGCCCTGATGACTTTATCGGATTTCAATGTGTGTCAAAGTTCTCGCGGTTACTGTGCTTTTTATAGATCGCGGAATTATCACCACGTCTGCTTTTCGATGGCTCGACTGGAAAAAATTCTTTTTTATATATATACAAAAGCATTGTTTAAATGGAATGAATTGTCGTGTGAATTTTTATGGATTGGTATTCATTTTACATTGTATGGATTTAATTAATTAAATGGTATTACTCACACAAAGATGACCTCTTCGACCAACTGAATTTTGGCAATAGTTGTCAAAATTTGACGTATCCGTTATAGCCATTTTATTTTCTCAATTCTATCAGCCCTTTAACTTCAAAATTGAAGTTTGTCAAGACCTTGAATTTAACGAAGCTCTAGTTGATGAAAACGATAAATAAATTCCGCTTTCGGTTAGTGACGTTCAACACTTTTTTTATCAAATTGATACGACGATGATTTTTTCGATACAAGTGCGGAAAAAATGCATTTTTAAAATCGTATTTTATTATAATTCAGTATTTTTACCTTGTCGATTCATCTGAAACTCCTTTATATCGTTAAAAACATATTTCTATGCATATTACTGCCTATTTAGCAAAAAAAAAATGATACAGGAATCAGAGATTCACAATGATAGTGGAACAAAGAATATAATCTAAGTCAAAATGGCGATTAAAAATACTAAAATATCGCTGAAATATTGGATTTAAAAAATATTCTCTGTGCACACGCATACATAGTCGTACGTGCATTACAGTATCTAAACACCGTTGTATGTTCAAGATAATAAACATAAATAACATTTATTGAATTCTGTACCATTTCGTTGAAAAAAAAATCTGAAAATTGCGTAAAAAGCCAATATATTGTATTTTGTATATATAATGTATATTGTATAAAATAAAATATATTTTAGCGATATTTTCGTTTTTACGTTAGGCATTTTGAATTTAACAATAAGCGAATAAACCCGGTATTTTAGTTCGTTTTAATATTATTTTCTATCTATGGTCATATTACATAGATCATCGTCAATTTTGACGTTAAATTAAGCTTAATATTGATTATTGTCACCTTATATATATATATGTATGTTATCCGGTCACTGTTCCAGATTATATTTTACAATTGTATCGTCGAGGTAACTTCCGTACGTATAATTGACATTTCTGTCGTTTTGATTAAGTTTTACTTTGCATTCTTCCAGCCTACATATCAGAAGATGTATAGTGCATAAAACTCAATTATTTGTGCAGCACGTATCACCGATATTTCTTCAAGTATTCAATGGCAAGCAAAACACTGCTGCAGCTTCTTCGATCGCGAAAATTGTTAAGCAACCAAAAAGGAAAATGGAACCCGTCAGAGAGGAATTCTGATTCGCACATTGTAAGGGAACTTAAAATCCTCATTTTACATACGGCGATCTGCGGCGATCGTAAATATAACGAGAAATTTTCAAAAGAGCGTGGGGGAAATAGGGCATAAGATCTCGATCGTATTCCGTGCATCATAAAAAGAGATCGCGGTCTCACGAATAAGAAATGCGATATAACGAGCAATTTTGCATGAAACTTCAGCACGACATTATTATCAGTGATAAAGAAGGACTTAAGTCATATTTATGTGCGCCGCAAGAGCGTGGGCGTGAACACTAATTATATTTCTCTCACCATCTTAAGTGGCCCAAGAAGGAACCCTCATCCGCGTGAACGCAATCCGATCAAGAAGCTAATATTAGTGGCGAGAAGAAACAAAAGAGAGAAAGAGAGAGAAATGATGATAAAATAATAAACGTAAATGAAGCTTACGGAGGAAACAAGTGAAACAAAGAAGTGATGAAGTGGAGGGAATTGGAGATGGTGACGATCGATAAGTGAAAAAAAGTAAAATTAAAAAATTGCAAATAATAAAGATTGTAAAGGAATAAATAAATACAAGTAAAATGTAGAGCACAAGAAAATAGAATGTCTATTTTATAAATGGTTGTCTGCATTATTGGAAGTAATTGGAAGTTATATGTAATTTGGAACTACGCAAAGGTCGTTTAATTTAAGAAATATATATATATATATATATAATAATGAAATTAGAATGTTTATCTCGGTAAATAAGATGTAAACAAAAATTAAATAAAAGATAGAAGTAGAGAGACCTTTAATAATAAGTGCAAATTAATTTGATGTTGATCGATAGTTTCTGATCTATATATAGTCCGTTGAAAATTTATATGCGGTTAATAGTTTCAATCAAAGATGGAGAAACTGTATTCAGCCAATAAGATATCACTGCGTTAATTTCATTGTACTAAACTTAATGAACTTATGACCTTCGAAATAGCCAACGCTCCTTTTTGTAACGGTCATTTTTTTCTCTTCCTATCGCAGAAGACGGAAAAAGATTAAACCGCATGTGCGAGTTTAATGCTGACTTTAATTTGGATTGACTTTGAATTGAATTCATATCCTTTCTGCATGATAACTGATAATCCCTGTGTTAAAATTAACTAAGAATAGTCCAAAAAGTAACCATTTTTGAAATGAAGTAAAATAAATAAACCCCCAGGTATCTCGTAGATGAAAAATGAATCTCGTTTTCTGTACCGTATAAAGATAGAAACAGATAATGTTATGGCAATAATAATAATCTGAAGAAAGTTCCCCTTTAATGATCACCTGCTTATTTTTACGGAATGGTTATCAACTGGCCGAGAAATAATAACACCATCATATTCTTAACCGTTTACGGAGGCGTGCACACCGGTTACCGCAAAACCTCATAAAGTATAAAAAATATACCCACTTTTTCCCTCCTATCATTTTCAAAAAAGTTATTATTTCATAGTTCAACTTTTTGCAACGTAGATCAAATGCGGCTGCTCATATAATAGAGTTTTAACTGTTTCGACTCATTAGCATTAATCTCGATTATAGATGTCGATTTCATTTTTACCTTATATCTGATTGAACGTTCTACAACCTATCAATTAAATACAAAATTCATTGGCTTTTTCTGGAAACACTGGTATTAAAAGGTAAGTATTTCAATAGAGATTCTATTAAGTCATTTAAAATGCTGGTTTCTATAATTGAACTTTTACACGCTTTATTATGCGGTTAAATCAACATTATCGAATGTTAACAAATTGGTATATTTGAATGGTTTAATAAATATCAAGTATGTAATATTTTTATTTTTTCATTTTTTATTTTATTTTTTTTATTATTTTTATTTTTTATTTGAATTATTTCTATATGATATGAATGATATATTAAATGACATATATATACTTATGCGACTTACGTATACTGATAGGTGATCATTTATAACGTAAAATTTATTAAAAATTGTTTTTGTTCAATAATTTTGCATCAAACGCAAATGAGGAGATCACTATGAAGTGAAAAAAATTTTGCGTCCGAGGACCATAAACTTCAAAACGTACGATTGAAGCCTACAATTTGATATGCTATTTATAATTTTTTTTTGTTATATAACAATGTAAATTGACAAATTTCCTTCTGAAAATGTATTTATTATAGTTAGTTAGTTGCTGACCATGAATCCTTGTTCAATTTCTCGAAATTCAAGATGGCGGACGGACATTTTCAAAATATTTCAATTTTTACAAAACATTGCATACAGGGGTTTCTGGGATAGCTGATAAAGAAGCTGATGTCAAATTTGCGAAATGCAAAATGGCGGAGCCAATATCGTAGACTCATATTTTCAAAGTATTTTAATTTTTATAATAAAATGAAGAGTTTAATATATTATGATTTGATTTTGATGCAAGAATATCGATCAAAAATAAATTTTTTTAGTTAAAAAATTAGTTTTTTTTTTATTTTTATTTCTTTTTTTTTTTTTTTTTTTTTTTTTGTTCTTATCGAAACAAAATATATCACGAGTATGCCCTGCAACTTCAACTTGTGTTTTATATTAATGATAAGTGTGACTATTCAAAACGTATAGTTACTGCGTTTTGTTTATTTTAATGAAATACTTTCTAAATTTGATCTTTTCTTCCGCTGAGGTCCCCTAAGCAATGTTTTATCCCCTTCTTTTGGTAATTTTTTGGTAAATAATAATATATATTTTATATAGATTATATAATTAAATTTTTGTCATAAATTATTAAATTCATCATATTTTACAATCGATGCAATAAGGGATCAAGAAGAAATAAAAAACATGCATATATATATAATAAAAATTATCAAGAAAATATCAATAATTCACGAATACACCCAATTTTTTGCAACCTTTCATATAGATGACCTGCGTAAATACGCACGAGTACCAAAGAATAATTTATTGGCATGTTTTATCCATAATCGATTTTCTTAATTACTGCAAAAACTAATAAATAAAACACACCTGCACAAGTTAAGTTTAGTTAATATATAATACGATGGATATATATATACAAATGGATAATTTAAAACATATTGCGTTTATCCTGCGACTCTCGGGCTCTCATGCATCGCGTGAACCGCAGAATATTGAATAATTATTTTTAAAATGCCTGAACTTTTTTGAACCGAAAAAATGTGTTTAATGGCGTAATATCTTTGCGAAACCAGTGACCGTTTGGCATATCGCGAGATAGCGATCGATAAATTCTGTAAGCCCCGAGTAAGTGCCAACACCCACGCCGATAGTGTTTAATAGCCATTACGGCCATTAGTCTTAAGGCGACGATGATTATACCGATCACTTCGTTTATTTATAGAGAAGGTATTTATAGCTATGTATGCAATTATTATGTTATATTTTGCAAGCAGTTTCTATGACCTTTCAGTGATTCTGCACTTATAACGAGGGGAAATCCACGGAAGATTGGCATTCGCGCATCTTGAAAATAGAAGAGAAATTCTTTCATAACCGTTTTCGACATATAGAAAGAAACTCATATATTGACGTGGCCTTTTGGTGAGTTTTCATTGACCCCGTGCAATGGGCGTGATGCGCCATTTTATATTTTACCAATTCTAATGAGTACTATTATTACCAACCGGAAGACGCAATTTATTACTTCGTTACTTTTACATTTAATAAATTCGTAATTTGCAGTTACAATACAGCTTTTATATATACCTTAATGCCTTTATTGTAAGGTGTATCGAGCAAATTATCAAGTTCTGCAACTATCGCATAGCGATCATCGACCCGTACGGACATCAGACCGAGTGGTACACCAAGAACAAAAATCATAAACAAAAGTCTTAACTGCGCCGACGCATCAAAAGTCATTTTGAAACAAACTTGGACGAAATTACTGCGTCGTTCACTGGAACTATGATTATAAAAGGGCATCGTTTCAATAATCTGTATATATGGGGCATTTTACGTGAAATGTCCCAAGTCGAAAAATCTGTATCTCGGGTCAACGTAAATCTTAATTTATTCGGAAAGAATTTTTATAGGAAAAAACCTCAGCTTTCATTTACAATTATTTATTTAAAAAAAAAAAATGTCCTTCTTCGAGAAAATAGCATATTTATTTTTAATTTTGCAAAATC
>JAPYZR010000181.1:0-92137 GCA_030522945.1 Trichopria nigra | reverse complement strand
TCACGGGTCCTAGCTGGATTAGCCAATCTGGATTCCAGATACTCTCTGGAAAAACAATCCAGGACCCGTCTTATGCCCAGACCGAATTTCTACCTGGGAAGGTTAATATTATTAATAAAAAATGTATGTCGTGTTTAGAATGGATTAAATTTATTAGACTTGAAAGACTCGACATTTAAAAGAGTTGAAATAATAATAATGTACCATTTTTACAAAATTATCCTATTTACGATTTACATAGATATAATTAAAGAATATTCACAGCTACAATGTTTACGATTTACTAAAAATCGAATGTTAATGTTTGTATATATGTGCATTATTTCTAACACAAATGAAAATAATTAATAACAAAATAAAACGTTCAAAACTTCAACGACATTATCTTAAAATCTATACGTGTTAAATTTAAATTCGCAATAAATATTTTTAAAAAGTTATTGTATAAATTGTGCTTTTTTTTAATTTCTAGAAATATCATCAGATAATGCAGATGGACAGGTTACGTCAAATGGAGTTTTAAATAATTATATGAGACAGAGCATTGACGTCATAAGGAACATGCAAAAATATATGCAATCAACGTCAAATGTACTTCAACCTACTGCACACACTGCATCGATGTTACATTCCTTTCAGAATAAAGTACCAACTACGGTCATTAGACTCAGCGAAGAGTCAAGGTCCATTATTTCAGGAATGCAACAGTTACAGCGACTGTCCAAAAAGTAGAGTATACATTTAAAAATTAATTAATTTGTTTTAAAAGATTGCATTGGAAAATATGATTTAATTTTAAAGTAGTTCATTTATTTTAAGTTAAACACGTCAATATGTAAAATTCTTACTTGTAATATTTATAAGTATGTATATAATATATGTGTAAGCATGTTTGACTTTGTCATGTCGGGTGAAATAACAGTTCTATTCTGGCTAGATACATATTCTTATTCGATTAAAATAGATTATGCCTAAATGTTTTTATAAACATATTAAAGCAGTAGTATAGCATCCAATTATAGATTTAATATCGCAAATTTTACTATGTCGAACTATATATATATAAAATTATATCCAATTTAAATTAATTTAGATAGTTGGGGACTATTAAGGAGGTTTTAATTTTTATAATACCTGGATGAATTATATAATACTAATATACTATCAGATCATTCAATTACCACATATCAGTTTCATGTTTTTTTTTTTTTTTTTTTTTTTTTTCTTTTGCTTGTAAATGTCCCGTTGTTAGACACAGAAATATTGTTAGTTAATTTGAATTCGAATTCTGAATAATTAACCAATTGTTACTGCAACAGCTACAATGTAACACCCAATACATTTTTTCAATTTCTTCGCCTACATGGATTTAATGTCAAAGGACACAGTTGTCGTAAAGCGCGAAAATTACATTGCAACAGCTTGGCAAAGTTTCGGACGTTTGACGGTTCCTGCAACAATGAAGAAAATCCGACATGGGGTCAAAGTTATAAAGCTTTTATACGAATACTTCCACCCCGTTACGCAGATGGTAAATACAAAAAACGATGAAGTTTGTAATATAATTCACTTTTAAACAAGACAACTATTAATGTAACGAAACAAATGTTTTTCTTCCAAATTAAATTAAATTAAATTAATAATGTCAAGTTTATAGAACCTTTGAAATCTCTGTCCAGTTTATCTTATTATAAGCTTCATTTATATTATTAATAAATTTTACTCGATGGAAATTAGAGCACGACGTATAAATTATGTTCCCAACACGTTTAATGAGGCAATTAGTCCTGATGGGATTTAACTTACATTGCTTTAGGGTTCTATGCCAGTAATTATTTATTAGTTAAAATTATTTATTTTAACCATTTTAATGAATATGTAAGTAGATTAAAATTTGGATTATATGGATCATTTTTATTTTTTATTTTTTATTTTTTTTTCCTAATCCTTTTAGCTCAAATTAGGTTATAATTTATCAAATAAATTATATGACATCATTCAGATTTATTGAGAAAAGATCAGCTGAAAGGACAAAATCTTTTATTTATTGAAGCGCCATATTTATTATCCATGATCCAAAAATCCATGAACATTTTTTGTTTGTTTGGTGCAACTTTCATTGGTGCGATTATGAGATTTCATCACGGCTATTCAATTAAAACTTTTATTGTTTTATGATGTTTTTCTCCGTGTACTAATTCGAATAAAAACTGAATAATAATATATAGAGTTAAGTAAAGTAAATAAATCCAAAAACAAAAAAAGTCAGAACTATGCACTTTCACATAGATAAATAAAAAAAAAAAATAATAATAAAATTCTATGATTATATTTACTATAAATTGTACAAAAAGTGATTTATGTATACGCATAATTTTCGCGTTTCAATATTAGACAGTGTGTAATCTCGTGTAAGGTACGGTCTTATATTATCAAATACTTTCAGTACTAAATTCCCACATTTCTCATGCATGTAGGCTTAATTTAATGCTTATTTCACAGCAAATAAAAAGTCCTACAATCAACACGATAGGAACTGATCACGCAACCTTATATACTTTTCATTGCTCGTGTCCTCCTTTCATGACCATGATTACATTCGCTTTTACGATTACATTACCTATTATTGTCATTATTTCAGGCATTCACACCTTGCCGGTGAGCGTATTAAAGAAGGAGTTACCGAATCCGCGTTTGATAAGCTCTCAATTATTTTCAAGGCGTAGTGTAAAGGATCCGCTTTTTACATTGGTACTTATGCAATGGGGGCAAATTCTTGCTCACGACTTTGCCCGCCAAGTTACCGATCAGACAGGTAATATTGTAATTTCGCAAATAATAGACATTTTATATGTATACTCAGTTATTATCGCCACGTATACATAACTTTTATATATAGAATTTCATACTTATATCGTCACCTAATTGAGAGCAATTATTCAATATTACAATATATATATGTATGGGTGAATGTGTGTAAACTTTGAATATGCATTTTAAGAGTAAAATTGAATGTTTGGGAATATGAGAGTGAGAGTATAGGGGTTGACTTAATTTGAAGAAGTGAAAATTAAATCACCGCAATAAGATACGTGTATATACTTAGCGAAAAATTCAGTAAAACTCAACTAAACATTAAGTTACTCGTATTTACGTGCCAAATCGTTTAAATCAACGACATATTTAGTATACTCAACTAAATTGCGTAGTTATAACAACTTAATGTGGGTTAAGTTAACTGCATGGAAGACGTATTAACGAAATAATTAGTTATTGGTTTCAATAACTGAACTAAATATTTAGTTGAATTTTCTGCATTTTTTTTCAGTGTACGCACTTGTCTTAATATACGTGTATTAGATCTTTTTTATTTAGGTAAATGTATTATCATTAAACACTCGAATACCTAAATAAAAAAAATGCTTATACATATATGTATAAATTATTCAATATGAATTCTTCATGCAAAGTTATCTTAATGAGAAATTGGTGCCAACAAAAACTTAAACACAAAAACAACAAAAAGTTAAAAGTTAACACAAAAATCTATAAACATGGGGAATAATTAATTATATTAATAGCAAAATTATTTAATTTAAAGTTTTAATAGTTCGAATACTTATTTTTAGCGTTCATTATATACATTGGTTCTGCATATGAATAAACATCTTACATATATATATACTACGTGTTTCTCTGTCTAGAAAAGAATATCTTATATATTAATTTTACGTTTGTAAGACAAGGGTGCAATAGAATGCTGCAGTGCGGATGGAAGCGGTCCACTCCCAAAAATGCACCAACATCCTTCTTGTCTGCCTATTGTTATACCTGCATCGGATAAATTTTATTCTTCATTCGGGCAGCGATGTATGAATTTTGTACGAAGCATGACGACATGGAAGGGGAATTTGACACTAAGCCCTGCTAATCAGGTATAATGCTATATTATATATAATGTATTGTAATGTGCGATTCATAATCTCTAAGAAATTTAGAGAGGATGATGTCAAAAAACTTTTCCATCAAAATGTAGATAAATTTCAAATCCAGGAATTTTACTATTCTAAAAGACAATAAATTTTATTTTATTCCGTATTCTGCATGAAATTTGATATTAAGTAACATGGGGTCTTCATTTGATTATGTTTCAACAGATACCTGTATTCATGAGCCTATAAGTTTATGTAAACTTGTATGGAGCACTGGCTATTTAATACTGAATCAGTACAAATACGACTTTAGGGTATTCATAGTCCTTGCGCGCACTTGAAGATCTGCTACACTACGTGTCCGATTTAAAATTGCCACAGATATCTTATTTATATATATGTATAAGTAAAGGCTTTGTTGAAAGTTCTCTGAGAATATTAACTACTAGTTGCGAAGTCACTGCATATGGTAAAAAGATCGTTCCTTTTTTTTAAATCGCTGTATAAATTCAGAAAAAGATATAGAGTTTAGTACGATAGATGTATAAATCATAATTATATATGTAATGATAATGAATAATCGCAAATTAACAGTAATGATTAATAATACCAAAATAATCAGGTATAAAAGTGAACCCAGCAAACACAAAAGTAACAGTTATATAAATGTTACATTACCGTTACTTTTTGTGTTTGCAGGGAAGTATTCAAATAAAGAAATTGGTATTATACACAATGCGCGTAATATTTTAATGAAATTATAGTTCATCTTTATTCTATCTGTAATAAAATACAATAGAGAGAATCATAAAGCTTATCCCCAAAAGTATCTTTTCGCGTTTGTTAAGCCCTGCAGTAAAAGTGAGAATTTCGGACTTTGACAAATATTGAAACTTTGGAGTAACGTCAGTGAAATGAGTTGTGCGATGTTGTTATCTCAATGGACGCATCTCTAGAAATGTAATTTTCAAATCCCATTGCGAGCAAATCGGACTATGGCAAGTGAGTTTCAACTTTGCTCGACTCCTCATTAAAACTACTTGTAAATGCATTTACTTCGGACGTTCCAAGTGTGTACTTGTATTATTTGGTATTAATTCAAAATAACGGTGATTAGAGTCAATAATGCAATGATTGCGCTTAATAACGTTTACGAGTTTTTTTTTGTTTTTTAAATTTATGAGCTTGATCATTGCAATATTTATACACTTATTTGATTAGCTCAATGGTGCCACAAGCTTTCTGGATCTATCTCCACTGTATGGGTCGGATAAAGTAGCCTGCGACAGTTTACGAGATTTTCAAAAGGGACTTATGAAAGCGGAATTACGTCACAACCACGAAGTTGAAAATGGCCGTATGATGATGCCGACAACGAATGAAAAATCCGCTTTCTGCGACATCCAAGGGCCTTGGGAAACTTGCTATAAGACAGGTTTTTCTTACAAATATCTTTGCAATTGCAATTGACAACTTTATTTATTTTTTTTTTTTAATTTAACTCTAACAATTTATTGAGTAAATTTCAATTTGTTTAAACTTTTATATACTTATTGATGAAATGCTTTGATTTCCGAAAAATACATGGAAATACTCTAATATTGTACTTTCTAATTTTAAGGCGATCCACGTATGAACCAATCTCCTCAATTGATAATTCTAGAAACGTTGTTACTCAGAGAACATAATCGGCTTGCGAGTGAATTAAGTAGAATTAATCGTCACTGGGATGATGAACGTATTTTTCAAGAAAGCAGACGCATTCTCATTGCTGAATATCAGCACATCACTTATCATCATTGGCTTCCGATTGTTATCGGTAAATTAATAAACTTTGTTTACGCACTTCTAAACGGAAAAGATTATGGGTTTAATGACTCCAATTCACCACTCGAATCAGCTCTAAACTAGTTTAAATATATTCTTATTATTACGGTTTTTAATGGAAACCGCCGTGTTTCCCTATAACTTTCATTTACTTTTAAGTGTTCAAATAGCACTTGTTATAAACGTTTTCAAGTCTCCAATTATTTTCGTAATATTTGTAAATTTCAGGAATGGAATATTGCAAAAATTACAGTGTCTGTGTCGAGAAAAATAAAATGTCGAATGATTATGATGTAAGGGTGAACCCAACTACTATAAATGGTTTTACAGCTGGAGCCTTTCGCTTTTTACATTCGACAATTGAAGGTTACATAAAGTGAGTGTTATCAAAATTTTTAAATATAAATTGCAGATAAATATTTATTCATTATTAATCTTCGTAATTAGCAATCACTAATTGAATACATTTTAATAACATATCATAATTAAATTTGTACATTATTTACGAAGAAGGTAATATGTGTCACGTTAGTTTCATTTTTTGGTTGAAATTAGCGTCATAACTAATTAGTCATGACTAATTGACCAACATATTTTCTTTTCAAATTTCGAACTTTCAGCTCAATTACAATATTAAATTGATAAATATGATTAAGCCTAAATTTGCTCATCGATTTTGTAAAACATTCACTAATAGTCAATTTTTAAGCCGCAAAGACTCATACAATTATAAAGTATATGCCTCACTATCATATTTTTTAACATCATCAAGCTTAGATTAAAATCTTAATCAATAAGTACAAAACTATTTCAATACTTTATTGGTGTGATAATGGAATTATTTAAGTGTAATATAAAGTTTAATACATTAATCCTCCTATTCCCCGACACCTATATAGTATTTGAACATTCTAACGTATAACTTATCTACTATAAATAATCGTATCAAGAATTTAAGTTGGCTCGAGTGACCGGGCCCTGCAATCAAGAGGGATTTTAAGGGACCCGTTTTATATTTTTGTTTTTAAGTCCACTTTAAAACTGTTGGTATGAATGCACAAATCGTTTAAAAAAATATGCATTAAATCGATCATCGGCTGTCTCTTGCGAAGATACAATATTTTATTGTCATAAATGTATAGTGTCTTATAAAGCCGTTCGGAAATTAGTACATCTTGACGACGTATATTTGCTTTTCGTGTTAGCTGGGTAACGATGACTACTTGTTTCAACTGCTTTACTCAAAGAGTTATACATGCAAAGTTGGAGAACGCCAAAAAAAAAAAAACGTTATCTTGCGGAAAGTTTACTTAATGATTCATATAGCGATAATAAATCCACAATATTTCTATGAATTTTAATGAAATTTTCATCATCGAATTCCATAATATTGCGCCCGCAAAAACCTGTTTAAGATATTTTAATTAACAGCTTAATTGCACCAAATTACGACGTAAAAGACACGCTACGTCTAAGTGATCATTACTTTCGTCCTGATATCGTTGAACAGTACAGTAACTTTGAAGCTTTGTTAAGGGGACTCATCCACCAGCCCATGCAACAAACGGATTCGCATTTTCACAGTGAGGTAATATAAATTGCAAATTTTCTTTAATCTTATAATTAGATTCTTTAATTAGAATATGATTGCTATATGTATGTTTAGATTTCCGAATATTTATTTCGGTCAAAAAATGCATTTGGAATGGATTTAGAAGCTATAGATATTCAGCGAGGCCGAGACCATGGTCTTCCTGGTTATAATGCATATCGTAAAATATGCGAGTTGAAATCAGCCACCGATTTTTTCCATTTCGTCAATGAAATTCCGCTTGACGTAAGTAAAACCTGATTAAAACTGACTGATCCTTACATGGGGTTTATTGTAATCAAATAATTGTCATTAACATTAAATGTTATATTTTACTTTGAACTGCTCCCATTGTCGACGTATTGTCTAGGAATACATTATAATACAAACATGACATTCCAAGCATAAAACTGGACAAACAAACTAAGCGGTGAATTTTGTTTCGTTGAAATTAATGATTAACTTTTATAGAAAATTAGCAAACTTCAAACCATGTATGAACACGTGGACGACGTAGATCTCTTGATTGGGGCCGGTATGGAAACTCCCCTACCCGGAAGTCTCTTAGGTCCAACATTGCAATGCATCGTAGGAGAACAATTTTATAGAAGCCGTGTTGGCGATAAATATTTTTACGACAATGCCAATTTTTCGAATGGTTTCAGTTACGGTAAGCTATTAAACAAATTATTCTACTGTTTGGACATAAGGTGGGTAATTTATATATGTCTTTTACAAAAAGTAAATGGCGCAAATGAATCAAAATAATTGTGATAAGAATTAAAACTGTCACTTAAACGATTTATGTTTATTTTTAGCACAATTTCACGAAATTCAAAAGGCGAGTCTATCGCGTATAATATGTGACTTAGGAGGTGCCGTCACTGAAATACAACTGAATGCTTTCATGATTGCTTCGCAGGATAATCCACTAACACCGTGTAAAAATCTGCCAATGATTAATCTATACCACTGGAAAGATTTTGATGAATTTGACTTGTGAATTTTAATATTTCAAATATAAATTTAGTAGACCATTTGAATCACCTAGGATGTGCCCAAATAACGGTTGTTCAAGAATCGTACACCGAACTATCTGTTTATAGTGATTTTGTCACTATATTCTAGAGAAATGAACTATAATAACTATCTAGCGTTTTCTTTTTTTATATTTGTAGAATTGTAAGAACTGCTAACTTTTAATTGCGATTTTGTTATGTGTGCCCGAAAATGTATTTAAGACAAAATAACAATATTGTATGTTTAAATAAATTATATGTAATTTTATTTTAAAAAGTGTCATATGAATTTGATGTCTTTCAAGACAACATTTTTGATTTTGCAATATAAGATTCATAAGAGAGACGTTGTACATCAATGAAAATAACACTCAGGATCTTAATTAGTTAATTTCAGCGTAATGTCGACGTTATCGTAATTTTAAGTGACAAAATTGTTTATAATATAATAGGAAATCTACTGACAAATGATGGAACTTTCAATGGTATCTAAATAGATTCAACACCCGAATATAAATAAGACATATATTTTAGACAACTGCACTCTTGATAACAAAAAATTAATATGATTAAAAAGTAATTTATGTTGTTATAAATGACAACAACGTTTTATAAATAACTTTATATTTATTTATAAACATATTTAATTCTACATGTAATATATCAATACATTGTTTTTAACAAATTTTCATAAAATTGTATAAAAGATCACATTCCAGATATGGGCAATTTTACATTTTTACAAAATTTTATACATTACACCTTGGAATTACATTATTTTAAAATGTTATATAAAATTCTCGGGATAGAGGTATAAAAATACGGAAAACTATAATAAAAGACACGTACACTATAAAGATTATCCCAATTGTCCTTTTTGCTAATACTGACTTAGATGATAAGATTGGATCCTTTGAAAGCCGTAAACTTATCTGGCAGTATGTTAGGTATGGTAAACATCGTTGTTATTTTATTGTGTAATTGCTTAATACAGTTGGGCATTTCCAACTTTCCACTTATTTGTTCGAGTAAAGGTCTTTTGTAGAGTCTTTTAGCCTCAAGCTTTTGTTCTGTGGTGACTGTTCGATCATCAAGATGTATCAGGTGTGGAATCCAGGATATCACAAATAACCTTTAAATAGTTAAGAAAACTTTTTAAATAATATATTCGAAACATTTATACTAAATAATAATATACTGAAAACATATTTAATTGTCACCGTTTTTAAACTGTAAAATAATTGAAAGGAGTTACTTATAGAGTTGGATCAACTTGAGGAAAATGAGACAAAATGATCTCTTTAAAGACTTAATCTTGTATATTGTATTTTTACAAAATAGACAGAAATAATGTGACCTAATAACAGAATATTAGAGTAGGTTTATTACTTGTCAAAATTTATTGTACAGATTCATTTCAAAGTGCCATATGGAATAAAACAGAATTATAAAATATTATAGGAATGTAATGAAATAATAAAATTTCTTGGACGTGTTGTTTATTACTGGGACGTGTTGTTTATTACTTGGACGTTATGTGATATTACTGCAGAGGATATATATTTTAATGTAGACAAATTAAATATTTAAAGACGCAATTCATTTTACGTTAAATAATTACTCTAACAAAATCATAATATAATATTATGATATATATATTTTATTTAATATATGATATATATGTTTCTATAATTTTTAAATAAACAGAAATAATTACCTGTATTGAAGATAATCATAGAAGGATCCACCATTTAAGTAACTTGGTGCAGCTTTATTACCCATAAGGCACAAATATTGAAGATTAGGACAACTTTCATTCAAATTCTTAATGAATGGGAATAGATTATCAATATTGTTGTGATTTAACCATAGAAGTTGAAGTTTTGGCATATATGGAAAGACTGTGAATGAATCCACATTATTATAATCCATATTTAATGATGTGAGGTTGTCAAATTCTGTTAAGAAATTCAAGTTTCTGAAACATATTAATTATAATTCTGTAATTACATGTTTTAAAGCAGTTGAAAAAGTAAAGTAGAATAAATAAATAGTAACCTGCAGAATCTATTGTGGCTAATGTCTATGGTCTGCGCAGTGCTGCCGTATTTTTCAATTATATCGCAAGGCATAAAAAATAGCTTTTCGAAACCTAACAACAAAGATTCCGTCGAATTCGTCGATGAAGATTTTGATGATGAATTCTGATGCCTTGAATAAATATCTGTAAAGACTAACTTTCCCAACGAAGTCATTGCTAATTCACTCACCTCCTCTGCGTCGTCTAATTCTATATCATCAATTTCATCCAACCTACATAATTAATAATTTTATAAAATAAACACAACCACTTATATATTTTATTTGTAAAATGTAAGATATATTTTGTTAATATTGTAACTTTATATTATATTTATAATTGGTAGGTATTCTTATTTATTGAGGTCCCAAAAAGTAGTCCATTTATATCATTTTTTCAAACATAAAAAAGAAGGAAATTTTATAATTCAGTGAATACTCAGTTTTTTATCGATAAAAATAAAAATATAATCAATAATATAAAGTATATTATATTTACAAATTAAAACTTGCAACAGTATATAAATTAGCTGCAAACTAAATGCTAGATATATAAAATTATATTTGATATACATACTGTTTATTCTTAATTAAATATTTCGATAATGATATCTGAATTAAATAAACTGCAACTAAGTAATTTAAATATTTTGATCAATTGCATCAGTAAAGAAATAAATTTATTCTTTACCCCACTAACAAATACGTCAATTAAGATTCATTTACAATGCCGAAGATCATTTCATTCGCTACTTTTCAATGCAACTAAAATAGTGATAAAGAAATATCATAATTACGGTAATTGATTTCTAAATGCCAATAATGGTTTGATATCATAGTCATAAGTAGATATCAACTCCATTATAACTCTGGCCAATAAATGAACTAAAAAGTAAAACGACAGTATATTTATTTTTTGTGTGATTTACTTACATTATGGTAGATTTCTGAAGGATATTGGATTAATTTAACACAAATAGTTTTAAAAGATTTATAAAAAATGTCCCACTGAATTTATGTGCAAATATGTATTTAATTAGGAAAAATATAACAGATAATAATGTCAGAATTCAATCAACTGATCAATTTAAAAAATACAGGCATTGTCATAAAATATTATCCTTGTAACTACATGTAATACAAGCAAAACAATATATATACTTTCAAATATTTTAAAAAATAAACTAAAAAATTTCAAGAAGAAAAACACTTTCACAAACAAAGACAGATGAAATTCAAGAATTCAACGTAGGTTATCGGAAACTGACAAATAAAATTCGCTGAAGAAGGCACACAAAGAAATGTTATCTTTCGAGATAATAACATAAACCTGAGAAATTTAGTTCGAGTTTGAGGTTATGACTGCAATTGAGCATGATTGCGTAAGACTGGTTCTAGAATTTTTAATTTGAATATTTTGTATTACAACGTAAATATATAGATATATATGCTATGGTATTGCCGTTAAAAAATAATTATATATTCATTACAACATTAACTACTGACATATGTTTACATTATTAACTAAGAAATTTTGAATTCAAACTGACCACAGCACTATAGTTTAATTTTTATTATTCGCCAAAATCTTAAATGTGCAACTGCATATAGTTTCAGAAATGATTGCACTAAATTTAGATGTATATAACAGTTTGTTTACTCACCGATTCTTCTTGCATCTTTATTAATCATTGTTCAATTCACAAAGGGATTGTTTGTTTTTCGTTCTCTCTTTATTTGTTGACATTTTGCGAAATACAATATTTGAAAATCTTACATAAAACACGAACTCTCGAAGCGAAGACCGTCTATAGACACTCTAGAGGCTCAAATTCAAATGATGGTTGTGTAAAAAAAAATGCACTACATAACCCACATATAACCGGTTGTTTACACTGGTTTACACTCTTGAAAATATTGAAAATCAAATTTTTCCCGTGTATTCACCTCTCTCGCTGTGTACAGAGCAAAGAGCAAAGACTGCGAAGTCCATGTGCGAAGTCGACATCGTCGACATCAGAGACCCTCTATAGTCGGAGACTATAGACACGAGATGGAAGACGCCAATTTGTGTACCAACAAGCGCGCGAAAATTCAAATGTACAATGTGTACTACACTGTTTATTATCAGTTTAAAAACGTGAACAGAACATCGTATCAACGTGATTTTTTTTTAAACGTGGAGTTTCATACGACCGAAGATTGATGATAGAACTGTTTCAACTGTTTCGAAAGCAGATTCATTAAAAACTGCGAAACTTGTTACAAGTGCATCAAAACCTCCAAAATTAGTTGGTATATGTACCATCAGTCTAGTCGGTCTAGTCGGTCTAGTCACTGATCTCTATAATAGAGATCAGTGGTCTAGTCCGTCTAGTCCGTGGTCAATCGACATCTAGAGAGTGATGGGAGAATCTTTTAGACAAATTCGCAACATGAACCTTATTGGTTGTAACCGTTGTAACCACGAAGTATACTTCTTATATGTACTTCGTGGTTGTAACCTAACCAAAGCTACTCATACATCCTGAGCACGGTCGTATCCTGAGAATCTGAGCTGAGAACTTCTGGAAATTCTGAGAACTGCTGATGAGAAATTGAGAACTGTCATTCTATAATAGTGAGTGGCATTAGAGCAATGAGTGTTTTTTGCTGTCTTCTATTGAACTTATAATTTATTATGTTTTTTTCTCATTGCAGTGTTTTAAGAGCCTCTCGCATTTGATGCCATCGTTTGTATAAAAATTTGTATTTAATAGCAAGAGGACATGCCTTTAGATATTTCAAACAATTTTAAAATATTATGTGATGTCTTCTCTTGATTTATTGGTGTCTCTTTGTGTGATACGTATAGAAGTTGACTCTGAATTTGACAGAAAATCATCAGGTAAATTTTTAACTTTTACAAAAATATTATTGTTTAACATCATAGTTTAATGTTAATTTGGATGTTCCTTGAAGATTTTTGTAAAAATATATAAAGAGTATTATAATATTAAAGTTTTATTTTTTTAATATATGACATTCCTATTGAATGTTAAAATATTCATTTGTAATTACTTTTTATGAGTTGATATATGAGATTTTGTAATAATTACAGGAGATATAATGGAAAAAAATAAAAGGAAAATGCGTGGTCGTCGAGAACCTAGAGATATTACAATTGAAACTTATTCTGGTTCAAATGATGGAACAACGGACTCTTTATTGCATTCACAAAGTTCAAAAAGTTCTTGTAAATCACAATCTGGTTCAAGAGGGAATTCAGAAGAAAAATCTTCATCAGGCATTGCATCTATTCAGAGTACTGAGACATCCAGCAGTCGTCCAGAGCAGATCAACTTCTTTTCTGGAAATCCGTTTGTTGAAGTTACTAAAGGAATTTTACATCTTTTTAAAGAAGAGTAAGTAAAATGAAACATTTGAATTTTTAGGAAATATTTGTTTCAATTTTGTGTAATTTCATTATTATTGTTCTTTTAATTCACAGTGAATTGACAGAAATGCATTCAGCTGCTAATCGCAGTCGAACAATCTGCATACTCACAGTACCAGCAACAATGACTTGCCATGATTTATTGACATTTACAGCAGCTTGTCATCAAGACATTCAATATTTTAGAATCGTCAGAGATGAAAGTCCAAACCAGTACATGGCTTTAATTACTTTTCGTTCATCCGTAAGTCTTTACATGTAGAAAAAAAGTATTGTTAAGAAAATCACACTATAGTTGACATTTACCATTTTCCTGGTTGACATAATAATTTCTATGGTTGATATAATCATAGAATGGTTGATCCAACAATACTTTTTTTCAATACATTTCTATATATTACTTTAAGTTTATACAGTTTGAATTAATGGAAAAAAAATTATTTATTATGTATTTTATAAAACATGAATTTTTAGGCTGCAGTGAGTGAATTTTATGAAACTTTCAATGGAGCTCCATATAACTCTCTTGAACCTAATATTGTATGCCACATGGTATTTGTATCTAAAATAGAAATTGCAGATAATGGTTCAGCAATTGCAGGACATACGGAGCTTCCATCCTGTCCAGTTTGCTTAGAAAGAATGGACGAGAGTGTTGATGGCATTCTCACAATACTATGTAATCATACATTTCATTCAAGTTGTCTCGACAAGTGGGGTGACACTTCGTGTCCTGTTTGTCGTTATGCCCAAACGCCAGAACCATTAGGGGATAGTCACTGCATGGAATGTGGTAAGTAGATTTATGTTTTACAAAATATAGATAAATGACACTTGTTATTAAAGATAACTTTAATATATTTAATATATCAAAACCCATTATTCTTAATTCTTAAATGACGATAAACTTTATGATTCGTATTTCGAAAGTTTCAATAACCAAAACGCATTAATAGATCTTTTGAATTGGAAACTCATTTAAAAATAAATTATTAATTATTATTTAAAAATGTTATCTATCAAATACTCCATCTATACAAGTATAGAAAGAAAGTGAAATGTTATAAGCTATTAATTTATAGATAGAATTATTTTATAATTCTATTAATGTAACATGTCAAATACAATTATCCAAATAACTTTATTTTCATCTTAGTCTGCTTAAAAAATGCTGATCTTAGAAAAGAGTGAGTGAAACATACAATTAAAATAATACTTTCTTCGAATTAAGCCAAATTAAAAACAGGTTTTAAAATAGGTATTCTATGTTTTTATTAAATTTATGTACTTTTCATTTTATATAATTAGATAAGCTAATATAATAGAAAAAGTTATATTTTACTTAAAATAAAAAAGTAATTCTTTTTAAATAATTAAGTAATTCTTTTTTAGAGACATGCACGTTTTTTTGCACTTTGTATTATTGAAATATTTGACAAATGTTAATATTTAGAAAAATTGATTGACAAATAATGAAAACCCATAACTTTGACCCGTACAATAGGTTAGATCGAAGTATTGAATTTGGTCATTCAAAAAAAAATTATCATATTAAGAAGATGATGATTATTTTTCCCTTCCTGCTTATCGATGAGTATTGTTTTTTTTTTTTTTTTCTTTTTAATATGGAAGGCAGAGAATTTAAAACCCACGTAAATTGTGTATCAGCGACGTTTCGGAAGCGGATATGCTACTACCATCTTCAGGCTGAATTGTGAAAAGTATAAATAACGAAGTTATTGCGTTAAAGTGATTAGAATCTTACATGATTCAGTCAATATGATGGGTTTCTCAAGCTCATAAAATGGGCCTTAATTGATTTAAGGAAAATCTTAAAGATTATGAGTGCTTCAGTTCATTAAGTTATGTCTTCGAACGCCGATATTACTGTAATTATTAAATATTTATTAATTATTAAATATTTATTAATTGTTAAATATATTCGTAATGTAAATGTAATTATTCAATATATACATTGGATTTAATTTCAAATTTCTTATTAAAGGGGGATACGGAGAGTTTTTTTCACGTGTTGCTTAGTTCAATATTTCGGTCCAACCTTTATCCATTGAATTGCAAGTAACTAAAATTCTTTCAATTTCAGAATTGATAAATTTATATAAAATAGCTGCCCTAAGCGCCGAATAACTGAGTCCTCTTAGCTTATTAATTAATTTTTTTATTAGTTCATACAAGATATAGTGATTGATTGATAATTTTTGTAAATTATATAAAAATAGAAATAAGATATAAAAAAATGTGAAGTACTATTTACACCAACAGTTTGTTTTGACGAAATCTGAAAAAGAAAATTAATAGCAAAGTATCTAAATAATAACCACGGAAAGATTATCAGCATCTTAGATCTTAATGTCTCATATAAAATGAAAAAAAAGTTTTTAAATCTTAAAATCGTTGTCGGGTTGTAATATCTCAAGTTTAATTATTACTCTTAATTATTCGTTTATCTCAGTAAGTTTATTAACATTAATTAAATTTAAAGGTATTATTAAAAAATAAAAATTAAAAATAGTTTCAACTTTAAATTCGGGTACAGAGGAACGAAGTAAAACAGACCACATTAAAGAAGAAGTGATAAATAATGCTTGATGTTCATAAATAAGTTTTATGTATATATTTACGTTTCCCTTTGATTTCATGCGGTGACTGGGTCTGCGCTAATAGTGTCTAATAGCGCTAATAGCTAAGGTTTTTAAAGGTTTAAAACTTTCGAAATACAACTTTTGAGAATGAAAATCAAGAAATTACTTAAAATTTTATCATTTATGTAACGTTTGTTCGTAATGTAAAGATTCAATTACTATAGTTTTACCTATATTTAAACATCTAATATATATTGTAAATGTTTATTTTGAACCATGTTTTGTTTGCTGAGGTTAAATGTTATTCCGATTTTCTTGTTTTTTTGTAAATGTAGATAGTTCATTAACTGAAACAAGTAACGATGCACTTTGGATCTGCCTGGTGTGCGGACACATCGGTTGTTCACGCTATCATCAGGGCCATGCTTTTGAGCACTATAGAGATACGCACCACTGCTACGCGATGCAGCTAGGAAATAATCGCGTATGGGATTACGTGGGTGATAATTTTGTTCATCGTTTATTGCAAGACAAAGATGGAAAAATGGTAGAAGGCGGTCCAGAACATATGAAAAGCGAAGGAGCAGCTGTCGATGAAAAAGTAGACGCTGTTCAATTGGAATTTACATATCTCTTAACGTCGCAACTAGAAACTCAAAGAGAATATTTCGAAGAGCGATTAGCAAGGTTCGAACAACGGACTAGTTCAGAAACGTCCGAATTGCGAGAGAAAGTGGAACGTCTTACTGAAGAGAATTCACAAATGAAGGTATGTATAGCATCGGATTTTATAAATAGACAAACATTTATTTAGAGTCGAGAAAAATTGTTATCATATTAATAAAATAAAAATAAAAATAAAAATAAAATTAATTAGGATCAGTTGTCGATGTTGATGCGAGAAAAATTAGCGGTCGAGAAAAAGCTGCAAACTTCCACGAATAAACTTTCACAGTCCCAAGCGCAACTGAATGAAGAGAAAGACTTAAGGCAAGCGCTTCAGCATAATCAAACCACCTGGCAAATAAAGCATAAGCAATTGCAGGAAGAAGTTAACGAATTTAAAGAGAAGAAAGAAACCGAAGTAACAGATTTACGAGAACAAATTAGAGATCTCATGTTTTTCTTGGAAGCTCAAAAACAAATAGAAAACTCTGTTGACAGAGAAGAAATCGCATCAGGTCGCATTGTGATTGGTCCAAGTGCCAATACATCCAAAGGCAAAGGCCGAAGAGATAAGAAACATTGATAAATAAATTTTTGTAGTGTGTTTTGCGAAATAGTGCATAGAAAAATCACGTACTTATAAATTATACTGTTAACGCGAAAGAAACTCGATCTTATTTAAGATTGTTAATTTGTTATTCTAAACAATTATGCTGAAAATGATTTATTATAATTTATGTTGATCATGAAAGTATTCGTCAACATTTCTATATTGCTACTGTACATAGCGACTTCATTACGTGTTTTACAATATAGTTCACTTTTAAACGTATACTACGATGTCTTTACTTATTTATCCTGTGGATCTTTCATTTTTTGTTGTTCATTTTAAGTTGAAATCTTGATTTACGTTCAGTCGATAATATGCATGGAGTGACTTGAATAATTGCACTATGCTATATACTTTCTATATTATGAGTATACTTGTTATGAAATTACGGAAAAAAGAAAACAATCAAACATCTGTTATTTAAAGCATTAAACGCACGTGTAAAATTCAGAATGCCTTCGATTTCATTATTGCAACCAGATGCCATCAACACATCAGGACTCTGCGAATGTAAGATAATAACTTGTGCCTAATAAACATTTCTGTGGTTCAACACGATGTATATATCAGATTGTTCAGTTGACAGTCCGTTTCGAGTAATTCGAGGTTAAGCGTCGGTAGATTTAGTATTAATGTTAAGCATTTGAAACAATTTGTCCATCACGTGATGTTAAATCGGTCCGTTAAGCATACAGGTATTTCGTGAAATTCGCGACTTTTTCGACCTATCTAAGACCTTCGGATGGGGTAATGCGGTCCGCAATACTGGGGAAATGCCACGCACTGAGAGTAGTTACGAAGAAGAAGAAGATTCGGAAGAACATAGTTCGGTGGATGACGCTACCGAATCTGAGACCTCGATTTCTACAAAAAACGGTTTCAAATTACTTGGGTTACCGGTTTATAAACTGTTTTACAATCGACTACCAAAAGAATTTGTCAAATACACTTTCCTGACGTTGAACGCTGTCACGTTCGTAAGTAGATTTGTGGCTCATAAATTTCCATTTACTAACTACTTTCACATGATATTTAAATAAATATTTTGCATTCTTATTAAAGATTCTGTGCTAAATAAGAGTTATACTGATATTACATTGTTTACACAAGTGTCATGTTCGTATAATGTAAAGTATTATGAACATGCGATATTAAGTAGTGAAATTATTAATATTACGCATGCAGATTTGATTTTCTCGTCATTAAGTAGTGTCGTCTAAACTCATATAGCCGTAATATCCAACTTTTAAGCTGCAACGTGTAAATGACAAAATATTTTAATATTTCTGAAAACTTTTCTGCTATTTTGTTACATTTTCTTAAATTTTTTTAACTACAGGTAGGTTCCTTGACAGCAATGATAATTTCAATTTGGATCATAACGGATAAGGCGGTAATGTCCAGATTAGTTGGGCAACGCATTTTTATAATATTACTTATGACAACTTCAGCTTGTGGAATTTGTATAGCTTTTTTCGGTATTGTGGCCTTTATTAAGAAGAAGAGGAAATACACAGATTTAGTAAGTGCGTAAGCGTCGTGTGCAACATTAGTTTAAAACTGTATATATTTTAGAATCAATAAATAATGTTGCTGCAAAAATTTGCATGAAATTCAGTATTACGTTTCAGTATTTGTTTAATTTTACTGATTTTAATGGAAAAAATAACATATTTATTAATAATTTTTGTATTTTTGTTTCTTGCAGTATATCGCTTGTCTGGCAACTATACTTTTAGGTATTTTTATATTTTCCATACTGAACTTTGCTTTTTTCGATTGGGTGTCAACATCAATTCGGGACCAGATGGCCTTTGCATTATTCAACTACCATGACGTAGATTGGGCTATGGAGTCCTGGGACAACACGCAAAAATTTGTAAGCTTCATTAATTACGATATATTGAGGTACTTAATCGGTTTGTTAGGATAAATTAATCACGTAAAAATGAATAGTATGCTTGCGCATTGAACAAGTTCAAAGTGACGGATCTGTAATTATATATAACGATTCGGGATTCAAACGTTAAGTCAGTCAATTTATGAATTCTCAATTTTTTACTTTGATAACGTCATCAGTCAAACGATGTTTCTTTTCGTTTTTTAGTCTGTCGTGTTGCATTCATTATTTTGAAAATTAGGAATTTTTTGACTTCAGATTTAAAATCGAATTAAAACTAATAAGAATATTTGAATGCTGGTATAGTTCGCATTATTCCGTCGTACTCGGTATTCAAAATACCGAAAGTTTTTATGTTACTGAATTTAAGCGTTCCTTATAAACACGATGATAAAGTTCTAAAGAGAGTGCCGGTTTTGAATACTTTGGATGTGTAGAGTGTTTGAACACTTAAGCATTTTTAGTCCTTTTTCCAAATTTATATGATTGAAATTATTATTGATTTTCTCGGGTTTACTAAATTATCGGTACTTTTTTTGACACGTAAGCGTTAATTTCTTAAAAAGCATTAATTGCAATAAAACTGATAAAGTTAATTAAAATACAATTACATAAATTGAGTTGATGATGATTGACAATGTAGGAGTATACATTTGCAATGTCATGTACGTTACATTAATTTATTAATATAATTTATTTAATCACATTTTCATTAAATCAATTAAATTAAAATGAACCTAATTTCAATTCGATTGAGTTAATATACCATTGATTATGTATTAATATATATATATTTTTTATTTTAGACCATTAATATAATTGTTATGTTCTGTATATATAATTAATCCATTGTGTTTTTTTTTTCTTTCCGAATAAGATATTTCAGGATAGCGACGCTGTTTCATTATTTATATGCCTTGCATAAAAGGACAATATTGAATGATAAAATTATTCTCTTAAAATATTTATGAACTTCAAATTTAGTGAGTAACAACCCAAGCGTTCATAATAGTTCAGATGAAATTAAATATTCAAGTCATGAATAAGTAGTATTCAATTTTATGATGTTTCAATCATGTAATGAGATTACTTTCGTCAATAATTGTGCTATCTGAATGTGATTTTGTTTAAATTTGTCCATTAGTCGGTAATAGTGAAATTTTAGTATTTATTATTGAATAACTACTAACTGAAATAGTGAATTTAATAAATAAAATTGAAATAATAATAATTATTAATATTTTATTGATAATTAGTAAAAACGCTAAAATGGCTACTAATTTTTTTTTACAAATTGTGATACATTTCCGAACTTTCACTATTATAAAACATATTTATTTACATTGTTGAATGTGTTCGTGACAAATGGAGTTTAATAATTGTTTTAGCTAAAATGTTGCGGAATCAAACGATATACAGATTGGGAAGACTTCCAAAATGTAATTCCACGAAGTTGTTGTGTAACGACAATTGACAAGGTAAATATCGACACATGCGATACATTTACAGGCAAACGAATTTAATAATATTCTGAATTTAGACATGTTTTTAGTGTTTGAAAATGAGTGGAGAAGTTTCGTATAAAACCGGTTGTTTGAGAAGTGCACTTATACTACTGAAATCACATGTATTTTCATTTGCAGTTTTCGTGTTGTTAATTTTTACTATTTTGGTAAGTTTTACTTTCCATAATGTAATTTTAGATGCTGATTTTACAGTAATAATAGTCTTTAATAAAATATATTTTCTAAATTCAAAATAAAAATATTCATAATAAAATAAATAAGTAAATAATGTAATATATATATATATACATATAAAATAGTATGATGACATCAGTAACTGTAAAATTGTAATTTACTCATTTATTATTACATGTAGTAGTACTATTTTTGTACACGTTACAAACGGTCACACAATTATTGTAACTAACTCCATCGTAATAGCAATTATTTTTGTAACATTTTTAATGAAGCTAATTTTAGCACTTTAATAATTCAATTTGGATCTTGGATAAAAGTAACATAAAATTAAAAGTGTATATACTATATAGATGCTGACCCTTTTCTTCGCTTGTGGCGTGCGCAGCAGATTCAAGACTTTATCTTGATGGTGGCGATATGTTGGTATTATGGCGAAAGTAATAAAAAAGTAGGAAAGACCAAGAACTACAAACATTTTTCTCTTTTATTATCATATATAGATCATATATTTTTTTTGAAAACACTTAATATAATGTACTTATAGTTATATCGTAAATTGTTGGACATGCTGGTTGGGTCGAGAGTCGTGACTCTGTGCGTGGAGTTTCGCAGTTTCAATTTGAAAAATTCGAAAGTCCGTAATTTAAAAGTTCTAGATATTCCTCCTTCCGAATCGCGGCTATGTATATATATGTATAATTATTTATATATATTTATATATTTATATGTACGCGCTTTGCAATCGATCTGTAAGACTGACTTAGATAAATTCGAGAAATATCGCACCCCCCGCCTCCGTTATAGTCGCGATTCGGAAAATTCACAATTAATTACTTATTCGATTGGCTAGGTCGATTCGGCAATGAATTCGATAATTAATTAATCATGAACTACTTACTTAGCATACTGAAAGCATACTCCACGCCGCAGCAATCAAGTATAATTTTTACGAGTGTAATATTGACATCTGTGTTAGCTTGACGAGCGAATTACAAAGTCCGCATTGCTACACGCATTTCTCGTGATTCTTATTACGTTTCCGTTCGTTTTAACCCGTTCATTTCATTTCGCGTTGCAATTAATTTATGACCGTGGTCACCGTCCGCCGTTCATGGCAGTTATACTTAAGTTAGCTCGAAAGTTTTTCCATTGGTAACGCGAACTCTGAGGATTGATGCCTGTCCAATTAACCGATTCCGAAGAACTAATATATCTTAAAATGTGCGCAAGATTAAGACTTAAAATATCGTAAAAACGTCGAGTTTAGTAAAAGTTTGTTAAAAAATATGATCTATAAACAATAACTCCTCTGTACAATAACCTCGAACTAGCCACTGCGAAATAAAGTCACCAATCCTTTATTATCTCACAGTTAATCGGTCGATTTTTCATTCGCATATAAAACAGACTCATTACGACGGTACTGCAAGGTAACTTTGACGGTGAAAATGATATCAATCAATACTATTTTTATTGTTGCTGTTGCTTAACATCCCACAAAAAAGGCGGCTCGCGCAGTTTACGTTTCGATAAAATCGCCTGTTTGTAGCTGGCGCTGGCAACGAAAATCGTGGACTGTCAATTTTGTCGGGAGCCTATAATTAATACATCGCACATTCATTTCTTTCTCAAAATTACCAACAGAGCGACTTATGAGCCCTGTCAAAATGGGTGATCAGGACATACAGTTTCTTACATCCAGGGTCTTTTATTTCACGGGCGTAGTATTTTTGGTTTTATTTTTCAGGCAGGTTTTTTCCATCCAAGTACAGATATATTCAGTACGTCATAGCAAACATCGGTGACTATTTACAATAAATACAATCAATTGGATATCATTATATATAAATAAAATATATGTATATGTATATGTCATGTCGTATCGTTAGTGTTCATATTTATTTAGGTTTATTACAGCAACACGTGACAGTAAACAATTAGATCAGCGGCGTAAAATAGCGTATGTCCTACCAAGGTAGTGGTCGTAGCTATATAACGATAGCGTGTCATGGCTGCTGAGTTTATCTCGTGATTTGTTTTCAGCTCTCGTTTTTTACTTTTCGCGTGTTTTCCTTAATTTCTGTTCTTTCCTCCTGCCTTCCTTCCTGTCTCAATGCAACCCTTTCTCCTCGTTTCACTTCCTTTAGATTACAATTCGTAATTACACTTTGATTCGCCATTAAGCAAAGTACACTCGTCGGCTGCCGATTCACTCGCTTTCTTCGAGGATTCGTGATGCTCTTTAAAAAGCTCACCAAATCTAAAATAGACAAATCGCTGAACCCAAACGCCGGGCATTTTTGACAAAACTTACAAACTACCCCGATCCAATAATGAACGTGTACTTGTAGTTGTTTTATCGTGAATTTCATTGCCCAAAAAATTCAAAATACAAACTTTACGAGTTCGCCGACGAGGATACTTCACTTCAGGCGTGTTTCTACTGGGAGATTCTTAGCAATATTCAATTTTGCGTTGAGCTCTACTATAAAAGGATACGATTTTAACGAAAAGAAGAGAGCGATATTCTTCGTGGAATTTAGAAAAGCGACAGGGTCTCCTATCTGTATGACTTTTATATTCTCATTCAAAGATTTTTTTCACATGCACGTGTACTTCTATTTATATCAGATTCTTCCTTCTTTATATTAAAAAATAGTCGACTTAATGAACGTCGCGCACGCAAACGCGGTTTGTCGTGTATTTTAATTCTGTTTATCCTTCTGCGCGTTTCTTTTTTTTTTTTTTTTTTTTTGTTATTTATAGAATACAATAATGTTTTTCGTTTTTAATTTTTTTTTTTTTTATTAATATTATATATGTAATAAGGTGAGACGGTGCGTGTTTAGATGATCACGACTCGAAACTGTTGCTCAATCGGAAGAAGCCAGCCGTTGAGCTACAGAATGGAATAAGTGTCAGTCTCAACACTCTCGATTTTTCAAATTATCATTATAATTATAATTTCCTTTTTCAAAAGATATCTGTTATTCAAAGCTCGCTCGCGCGTCTAGATTTAACGGTTTTCTTTTTATACATCTAGTAGCAATTTTATCTAAACCAGACAGTAATATCGTTGTTCACTATCTAGCCGTAAGGACGCCACTATTTTATAATAATTTATCTCTCTTTTTTTTTTTACCACGCAACTTTACTCTCGTTCTGACCTGTCTTTTTCATACTCTTTTCAGTCTCTACACTTTCAGCAGCAATGGTGCGGACTGTAAAAAAAGTAATGATTCGCGGAAAGATTCTTATTAGTTGAAAACTCGCCTGCACACCGAATAAATAGTCGAGTGGTCGATACGGCTTCGGATTTGAAAATTGTAGACCCTTTTTAACAAAGTATGTTAAGGTTATTTAACATAATAAATTCGAATTCAAGTTCTTTCTATACCTCCGTAATCTTCTAGAGTCCTAGAAAGATATTTCTAAGAAACATTCAATCGAATGTAAAAAAATTTGTAATTCACGCCCAAATTCAACATTCATTGTCCCATAATGTTAAAAATTGTTATAAAAAATCGAAATACAAAACTTTCTTCTAATAGAAAAATAATACTAGAGCGATGTTAAAATTGGCATTTATTTGTTGTAAATTAGTACTGCCTCTATGAAGAGGTTAATAAACTAATAAGTTCTTTGTTTTACGAATTACAACGATTGTCCCACCAGGTGGAGAATGGCAGTGTTAACACTGTTCAATCTACAATTTACATTTCCGAAGGTTCAATTTGAGTTTCTCTGTGACAGCCAATTGTTCTATAAAAAATACTCACACCCAGCAAGCACAGTTATGTTACGTGTATATACGTTCCTTATACCGACAATTAACGAGTTTAACTATATAATGGCGAACCACTCACTCTGGTCTACCCTCGACCTGACCCCCTTGCCATCTCTTACTCCGGTTAGCCTTGCCCTTAATGAATAAATTCGCGCGTAATTTACGACATCTTTTCTTACTTGGACGCTATGATAGTGCGCGGAACCCAAACACTCGCGTTTATTTGTTATCCTTCTTTAAAAAATACCATAAGCTCCGTTCGCTGTTTCATCTTTCAGTTCCATTTCCGCTGTCGCGTTTGCTGCTCTGCATATTCATTCGCATTGCACCGATTAAGCACCACAGTATCATACAATCCTGATTTAGACTCATTGGGACTTAAGAATTAAGTAAAAAGATCAAGAGACCGGTGGCTCGAGTAGTCGGGTGTCTTCCAGTTCCCCTAATCCCCCATATTTATTTCTGCTTTAATTCTTTGTTGCCCTATAACGGCCATTCGCGATTGAGAAGCTCCCACTCATATCCCTGAAAATAATGAAAACAGCGTCGCACTCGTACCGCACGCATCCGTCCACACGATAAATCTCCGCTTCAATTCGCTAAAGCTGAGTCACTTTGTGCTCAATACAAAGTCCATATAGGCTTAGACGTCAATTTAAAGCTATGTATTGACTAGGTACATTCCCCTACTCACGCATTCACATCTCAAAAACGAACGGCCCGTGGTTTACCTTGTTCATCCTTCATTTCGCTTCGTTGAGATCCTCGCGTGTTACCGCGCGTCGAAGCGGCCCGATCTCCCCGAAAGTTACTATTCGTAGTTTTGAAGCGACAGTATAATAGTACTAGTGGCAAATATCGAAATAAATAGGTAAATCTATTCGTATCCTTTCAGTACAAGTCCGTTACCGTGTTTTCCTCTCACGTAATTCCACAGTCGCGTTTCTTTTTCACCGCGTGACGATACGCGTTTACGCAACTTTAGTATTTGGCATCTTTAAAATACACAAATAGACTTTGGTATAAAATGTTTCAGATAAAGTCTAAGCGTCTTTCGTTTTAAACGAAGAAGCCGCACTTCAGTTCTCGATGACATGTGCGCGTCACACAGCCAGCACTATCATCGATTCGTTTTGTGTCTTGAACACTGATGATCATTATTTCGAGTCTTAGCAAAACTTGTCCCACCACCAGAGGTTGCAAGCTGAAGACGGGGACGACCTCCTTCGACGCCTCTTCTTGCTATTGGGTTCCATAGGCTTCTTCACGAATCTGATGTTGTATGGATCCTCAGCCAACTCTGGGTACACTTGAGCGTCATGGACGTATTCGCCCTCGTACATCGACGCCAAGCCAAGCTTCACTATCTCGTCCTGCTCCGCCGCTGTCCATTCTACCGTAGTTGGAGTGTTCGATTTTAAAGCCTCTCGTTCGCGATGCCAGGCTTTGCGCACTGCAGTCACCTTTGCGTGATGCAACAATCGCTGTCGCTCCTTATCGGCAGTTGTACCGTATCGCAGATTAATGACGTAACTCAGGCCGTGAATTTTAACGTCGGTGAGTGATCCGCTACCGTTCGAGCTCTCGTGGAAGGTCGTGTTTACCTGTCCTCCGAGTCGCTTCAATTGACCCTGATCTTCCGCTGCTTTCCAAGTCTCTTCTTTCACAAAATAAAATGCATCCTGCTGGGCGCTGTGCACGACAAACGTGAATGGCAAGAAGTACGACTCATTGAATACCGTCGTGAAAACGTCTCTGTAAATAGAATTCGCTGCAGGAACGCTAGAAACCACGGCTTGGCCATTTTTGGTTCGTGACACGAGAATGCCTTTTCCAAAGGGAGGATCCGCTGCTGCGCCCAGCCGGTTAGGTATGAGCTCACTGGCGTCTTTTTTCAGAGCAGAACGAGGAGGAGCTGAAAGGCCTACTGCGCCACTGGAATGTCGCTGAGAGATGTGAGCGAGGAATCCCGACTGAACACCTAGATTGGTAACTCGTTTTGTCTTTCCGAAAATTGATGTTCCGGGCTCTAGGGAAGGTGGTACCAGACTATTTGGCAGCTGATTGGGAAACAGTTGCGGCGCAAGACTCTTCAAGTCGTACCCCATATTCGACAGCCATATTGTGTGATCTAACCAAAGCGATTAAGAATTAATTTTTATGATAATGCTGCAATGCACAAAATGTTGAGTAATGTGTAAAAATTACCCTTGGGCTGATTTTTCCTATCTCCATGTTGCACATCGATTGGATTATTACCATTGAATCGGTACAAATGAAGATGTGTTGGTGAATGCAGTCTGTCAAGGACATTTTCCCAAAGTGGAGACATCCATTGTCCAATGAGTGGATCGTAAACTTTTCCATTCGGCATGTGGACCAGTGATGTTATCTGTAAAATTTAGTAAACATCGAAATATAAATATTTTGACATATACAATAGTATGATGTTAAAAATACAATTACTTAACAATGTAACATTCTGCAAAAACAGAAAGTTTCTTATTTTCAATTATTCTTATTATTTAAAGTTGACCAAATTGAAATATTCACCTGATCGAGTAAACCACCACAAAAGTCGACAGGTAGATACAAATACGGATTGGAGTCATAGATGATATGACCATAGGGTGATCGCATAATTTCTCTAATTCCTTCTCCGTATTGATTGAATATCATAATAGGCGTACCACATTGGTCCGTTGCGATATAATATTTATGCCTGTAAACCTGCGCAAATATCAAGTGTCCTCTGTCGTCATAAATTAAAGACATGACTTTTCCATCTCTGGGACTGTAAATTTGGCTAACTTCGTATGGCCTCTTCTGATTATTATAGAAGAATTGGGTAACATTTCCATAATTATCTTTCCTTGCAGCCAATCTGTCCATGTGGTCGTAATAATAGCGAACGTCAAATCTACCTCTCTTAGTCGCTCGAACCAAAAGTCCCTTTGCGTTATAACTGAATCTCTCTTCTCTTGCATTCTGAATGACGAAACCTCTATTGTCATATTTGTACACTCCTTCACCGAATTTAATGATTCGATCCATTGCGTTGTATTCCATGGGTATCGTATTTCCCCTATAAGTCAAGGACAACATATTTCCGTTCGCATCGTAACGGAAGCCCCAAGGTTCCGCCGCCTCTACGCCGGTTAATTGTCCATCATAATCCCAAGTGTAATTCTTGACGTTGGTAAAAGTATTGACTCCGACGTTCTTAGTGTAAGTTCTAGTTTGGTTTATGCGCCCCTGAGAATCATGAGTAAACTCCATCGCAAAGACATTCATTCTGTGGATCGTCACCGTCACTTGTGTCTCCAGAAACCGCATGTCCAGTGTCCTTGAGAATATTGCCGTTCCATCGTAGACTGCGGTTTCGTTAGGCTGCGGCCTTGAAACCTTGAACTGACCAATTTGTTCCAGAGTTCCAGTTTTCGAACTGTAAGACATAATGTGCGGCGGAAGCGTGAGACCACCGATTCTCCCTTGGACCGCAATCAATCTAAAGTTTGAGTCGTAATCAAATGTGAACTTTGCATTGCTCAGACCAGTCTTTGCCCCGAAGTCAATTCTCTCTTCCACTAAGAGACCCGCGCTATACTGATAGTCCCACTTGTATTCAACGTCGCGCTCCGAGTGAATTACTTCTGAAGGAAGACCGATCTCAGTATAACGCATTTCACTTTTACCGTCACCGTGTACGACTTCCGCTAATTGACCCGATGTGTGATATCGATAAACTATTCTTGCCCCATCTCCCGGGAAAACAGTTTGGAGCAAATTCCCTTCGTGGCTGTAATGTTGAAGATAAGCCCTAGAACTTCCGGGCGGAGTGTACGTGACGCGCAAAAATCCTAGAGACGCTTGACAGGAGAAGGAGTGCTTTGTCCCGGATGGTAGTACTATGTGCCGAAGGCCTCCATCGTCGTCGTACTGTAGCAAATATTTTCGATCGCTCGATAACGTTATCGTGGACAGCATGTTCAGATCGTTGTAAGTGTATCTCGTAGTACCGTCTTGGCTGTTGGATACTTGTGAGAGTTGGCCATGTCTGTCATAAGTGTACGATTCGTCCGATGGTCCCCACCTCCAGCTATCGATGCGGTTGTATCGATCGTAGACTATGCTCAAATTGTGGCCGTACTCGTGAGGTTGCCACAGAAGAGGCAGTCCAGCGGGATCAAACGTCACTGTAAGCAATGGCGTCCGAGACTTATCGTAGAACGTTTCTCGGCTAGGGGCCTGCTCAAATTCAACGCTAATAATGCGCGATTCGTTCACCCAGATTTCTCGATTTAACGTCTGTTGCAAATGACTCGGATCACTTAAGAGATTGTAGGTAGTTGTCATAACGTTCGTCAATTCTCCGAGGGACATTACTTGATAACTCCACATCGGCAACATCTCGGCTTCAACTGGAAGAGACGCCTTCAACAGCGGATGTTTTATCATTGCAGCGCTAATAATTCGACCGCCACCGGGAAGATGAACTTCCAGTGTGTTATTTGGGAAGGCCGTTGCCTTTTTGACCATTGTTCCTGGAACATTGAAAAATGTATATAAGTTTGCGATTCATGAAGTTCAATCAAATTATATTAAACCTGCGTTTTTAGAAACTGATTTTAAATACACATAAGGCATACCATCAATAATTGTAAGCATCTTCGAGCGTTCATTTCTCATTTTGAACTCAACAAATCGTTGCTTTTCCCCTCGTTTGAGTGCTTGAAGCGGTGCTGCCACTTTCACGGACAGATCTTCATCAGTCGAGAGGTCCGAAGTGAGTTTCAATTTTTCACCAGTAGGTAAAATCACATCCGTTACTCTTCCCAGATCATCATAATTATAAATGTATGTCTCTCGCCCCTTAAATTACAAAATAACAATTTTATTACAAATGTTTAATATATTTGCAAGATATAAAAATAATAATTAAATATCTTCTAATATATCTGGTATAAAATAAATGATTATATGACGACATTATGAAAGTATTTTTTTTTTCTTTCTAAATTTAGAATAATTAGAATCATAAGGATAAGCACAAGTATAAATTATATCACTATTTACACGAATCGCAATAAAGCGCGATCCATAACTTCGGAATGAACTTGGATGTAAGATGTATATTCTGCAGCCTGCAATCCGTTACACGGAAAATGTCGATGCATTCGAGAATCGGGAATTTCTCCCACTCTGCGAAGCATTCCTAATGAGAAAATGTAAACAATTGGGTATTCGCTACTCACCCCTGATCTGCTGGTCAGCAATCCAGTCGTGCTATCATATCCGAGCGCGATCTCTGAACGCCCTCGCTCCGACAATCTCTCCAAGAATCCGACTCCCGATATCTTGAGTTCCGACTTATGATCCTGTGTATTTTCGATCGAGCTAACCACATTACTGTAATCCCTCAGAAATTGAATCTTATTTCCAGCGCTATCCGTCACTGTCGACAACTTTCCAAAGCTCGTGTTTTTGCTGTACAGGAAAGAATATCGAGTTTTTCCGGATGTCAAATCTTTCGTCGCCACGTGTTGCCCGTAACGATTGAAGACGTAAACTTCGTTCGACGGTGGATACGGGATATTGAATTCGCCACTGTCGTCGAGAACAGGTAGGTACGGTTGAAGTGCCAGAATGTGCAAACTTCCTTGATCAGCTACATGCAGTACCCCATCAGGAGAAACAGTCAAAGCTGATATGGATGTGAATTTTGCGTTCGTAGAAAGTATGGTATCGGAGCTACTCGTATCGTCGGTGCAACTGCAATAACCGAGCTCAAAGTCGCTGGAATTTGGTGTTGTCGTATTGCAGTCGCACTGATCGCGTAAGTTATCTTTTGTCTGTCCGGCGAAATGAGACATTTTTCCAGAGGAATCGACGACTCTTATGGAATTGACACGATGGGAATCGCGGGCTGCGATGTAGAGCTCTCCCGTTGGTGAGAATGCAACCGCCAAAACGGAACCTAGTACCTCATCGTTTTTCTTTGATGACGATGACGATGAGTTCATCTTTTGAAGCTCTGCATTGTTTGCGCTACTCGTGCAGTGTAGAGGCATTCCAGCAACGACGCGAACTTTCAAGTCGCTGGTGAGTTTCAAGACCAGTCGATCGTCGATAAAGTGAAGAGACCCGTCGAGTGGCGATAGAGTCAGTCCGGTAGGCCACTGTAATTGCGCCTGTTGCGCCGGTATTGCACCGATGCAAGGTGCTGGGGACCAATGATTGTGATGCCCGTGATGTCCAACAAGGGTATGAATTATACCGTTAGGATCGACCGCGCGAATGTTTGTACCATCCGCTATATACATAGTTTTATCGGCAGCGATTACGATACCTGCAGCGAGGAAGAAGGAACAATGTTGTTTTTAATTATTAGAATAATTTACAATTGTAGTTTTGTTAAACTAAAGTAGAGTTTATGCTTTCTTATTACACATTTCAACTGCACATTGCAATTAAAAATTGAGATTTATAGAATGAATGCTTATGAAGCTAAAGAAATTATGTATTATTGAAAAAATTTAAAAAACCAGTAATATGAAAATATTAATAAATAATTACGATATAAGATGACCCAATATCAAATTTATTTCATTAAGTACGTCGAAATTATAAAAAAATACGTAGATATTATTTTTCCGTCAATAAATCCAGCAGAATATTTCAATCCTCAGTAAAAAATTTGAAAAACGGAATAATTAGAAATTTATACGATACTAACTTTGACTGACTTTTACGTCGATTTTATATTTTTCCATGATCTATCATGATTAACTGTTTTCTGATAGAATATGCGTAATGTTAGGGAAGAATCATTTCAGAGAATTTCAAAATTCGTAATTCGAAATTGTCATTAAAGTGACCTCACTGAGATCTACACTGTGTATTACGAATTATGTCATTTTATTTTTCTTGTAAAAGCAACTATTTATTAATTATTGCTGCGATGTATTATACGTTTATAGTTTCTTGGGACGCAAAAATAAAAAAAAATATATTTTAGAATACCCTTCTTAACGTTTAAATAACACTACACAAATTTGAAAATGAAATATAATTTAGTTATGCATTCATGATAAACATTATCTGATATTCTGAAGAAACGAAATTGGTAAATAAGTTTTAATACAATTTAAATTAGTTTTCTTTGTTGTATTTTATAATTATATATTGTTGTAGTAACGCTTGTTAATTAAAAGATGAAAAATCAATAGAATTTCCATTGAAAGATTATTGGACTCGAATTATTTATTGACTCGAACCAAATATTTTTATTTTATCTAATTAAAAACATTTCTTTTATATAACTATTACAATTATTTCGATATTAATTAACACATTTTCGACTTTTCAACCTGCCAGAAATATTGTGTAGTGAATGTAAGACGCGCTTGACTCTTAAAAAAGTAAGACGAACCAGGGCTAATATTATCTTGACACAGTTTAGTATATCGATTGAAAATTATAAAGGTACCCGTAAATATATAATAATTAAATACCGTGGTGTGCTGCGAAATTATAACACTTTTTCGGCCACTAATTACTAATGTAATTTTATAACAATTATATAATGAGTACTACTGGAAAAGATGTTAATTGTAATGATTAAGAATAATTAAAAGCACTATCTTATCGTTTAAAGATAGCAACATAAGACTATAAGCAATTTCGAACAGAGTAAAGCCATTAACGATGCTATATCCGCGACAGATGTAACATCGCCGACCCTCTATTTCTTAAAGCGTACTGTAGAAATAATATTAGTTCAGTTCAGCACTTGAGAGATTTCAACGAGAGAAAAAGTTGAAAGGTGAGATTTAAAATTGCGGACCACTGAATGAAAATGATCGATGATAGTTAATGCGTGACAGTTTAATGATATTAACGTTAAAATTGTTTTGCTTTCCACGTACCTTTTGGATGGGCGAGTTTCGCCGACTCTGCTAGACCCTCGTCGCCACAATGCCCTTCATCACCAGGAATACATCGCTCACCACTTCCGACAACTGGTTCAATATTTATTTTCGGATCTTTTACGTTGTTCAAGGAAAGTACTCGGAGGATTTGATGTTTCTCGGGGTCACTAATGTAGAGAAGTCCGTCGGCTGGTGATACGCAGAGGTAATATTGGTAGGCTACTTGTGTTGCACTGTAAATCAAATATTGACGTGTCTTCACTATTTCCCATACGTGCCCTGTACTTTTAGTAAATTACATAGATACATTTTAGACGAAAGTGTGTACCTAAGTGGATTATTTCACTAAAACTCTCATCATTCCGTTAAGAATATTTGGAATTTCAACTTACGACGTTTATCATATTAATTAGAACTATCAACAAAATTTGATACCACTTAAGAAAAATTAAGTCGCAAATATTTACTTTAGGTCTTCTTTACATTTCTTAATTCTTTACACGAGAGAGGTGAATAATTCCTTTCTAATTTCAGATTTGCCCTTTATGTATATTACTATACTGTGTAACAATTATCCATATATGGTCAGATATAGACTTTTATGCAGGAATTATATGACTTAACTCGGATCATGTATTTCTACAAATTGTAATACTATCTATATTTATGAATTTCTGATGAGATCTGTTGACAATGTATAAGCAAATCAAATTCGATTCAAATGATGATGATAATAATAATAATAATATATGACACCATTGTTAAGTACAATTGTCGAGGCCTAGAAATTTTACTCCTGTTTTGCAGTTTAACTATAAGACTTAAGCGGGTCCTATTTTAAACCTCTATAAAATTTTCTTACAATTACCACAAATTTTGTATCAGTCTATATACCGGTCCATCTGGAAGGAATATTCTTAATAATATTGCTGTTTCAGTGTATGGAAGGAGATCTTGGAAGCAAGGAAAGTAGATCAAATATTGAAAAAAGAGTAATAATAATAGCAATGTTTTAGGTTTACTAAATATCTACTTCAGTTTTTCGCATCTTTTGGGCCATAGGCTGCAGCAACTCTGTTACGGTTGAGAAAGCACAGCTATACTACACAGTATATAATACTACAAGTAATATTTATATGTCTTAAGTTTTAAATTAAGTTTTAAGTGAATGTTTGGAATACGATGAATTCCTCCTTCACATTAGACATTTACTCATCAATTCTCTCTGGTGATTGAATTAATAATGGATTTATGTGATTAACGAGTACGCTGCTCAAGTAAGTGATGCCGTTTACATAATTGAGCAACAAAATAAAGTGATTATTTGAAATCTAATGAGAGAGATTTCTAACGCACAAACGCACACAAACACACTCATATGTATATATATATATATATAGGTAAGCGCTAGCGCGTGTGTGTGCGTATACATCCTAGTACTGATTTCTATTTACGTAAAGATTTGATGAAATATCGCAAATCGAAGAAGTATGTCAAGCAAATCTATATTTAACCGAAAAATGGTTGGAACTGCGGAGTGCAATCGTACGGAAAATATACCTTAGAATGAGGACCGTATAGACGTCTCCTTCCGGTGTTATTCTTCTGACCAGATCGAAATCACCGACGTATATGCTTCCATCCGGTCCACTGGCCAGCGCGACCGGGGTCAAAAGTCTCGCATCTTTCGCCAATCCTTCGAAATTCTGTCCCATCAAATCCCTCCTCTGCCCGGTGCCCATTATAACGTTGACTTTCCTTGGATACTGCTTAAAGTGTAATGTAGAACCATCTCCTTTCTGGAGGATTCCTTCATGGAAATTATAGTGATGATGAATGTCTAATCCCCATCCGCCGATGTCTGAGATATCGACGTCGAAACCCTGCAGAGTCGCCGTCTGCGTCTCCCATATAATCAAGGGACAGGTCGAGTATTGATAACCGATCGAAATCCGCGCTTGCGCGATTCCATAAACTTTCTGCTTGTAAACGTTTCTTTTGTTCCAGGCGAAGGTGTGGGTCAAATTAGGATCGGCTTCGTAGGTCTTGGTGTGGAGGGAGCCTTCGATTTCTACGTGAACGTGAACGTGGGTCAGTGACTTCGGAATGAATGGACCAGTCAATTGCATCTTCACTGTCGAGAGATAACCGGCGGCTTCGCTGCTACGGTACATGAGGTGAAGATTCGAATCCGGAATAGCGATACTTTCTTGAACGATCTGTGGAATGATTTTTATTCTTTCTTTATATTGTTCAATAAAATAATGCTGTACAGGAATTTTAAAACAATAATAACTTTGTGTATTCTTGATATTATTGTTCTATGTGAAATATCTTCCGTTTGGTCTTCTCAATATTCGAATGAAAAGAAAAGAATCGATAAATTCATATTGTAACTTAAAAACACCGTATTGTAAGAAATGAGCTTCTTTTATAGTACAGGGTAAATTGCTTTTTTTTTAATGATGTAGGTGTATCTTTATTAATCAATTTTGTACTATTTGGGTGCTTCTGATAACTCAAAGCTCCAATGTCAGCAAATAACTAAGGGAATAATAATGTGATCAAAATTGTGTCAAAATTGAGCACTTGGGAAAAAATGTAATATATTTTACTTCGTTATATTGTGGGAATGGGTATGCAAAATTTTATACCGTCAAAGTATTGTTAAGTCTGTAAAAGTTTCTACATTTTTATACTTTTTTAAATTTATTGTCTTCTAATTTGATCAATAATTATGGCATATAATGCTAAAGTATCGAAACAAGATTATTAAAAAGTTCGTATTTCTTCAAATTAACGATAAAAGCTTTAGGATATACTGAAAGCACATATGATGTACATACTTTTGCAACCTGTAAGCGATCAGATTGTTTAGTCCGAAGAACGCATAAATTCAGCGACAAAAAAGATAACCAAAAACGAGGTAAAAAGTTCCTTATCAACCGCTTGGCTTATTTAGGGCCCTTTTCCCTTCTAAAAACCGCCGATTTATCTAGAAAGTATTATCGTGCATACGAAAAAAAGGGTGAAATAAACGAACCTGGGTTTCAGCAAACACGAGGCTCTTTCCTGGCATGCCTCCAACCTTCTCTGGCATCCATGTGCCTACGATTATTGGGCGCAGGGTTTCGTGGTCGTGCTCCATGCAAGGTCCGTGCTCGTCGAACAAGTCCGCCGAAAAACCTGGAAAGCCTATGTGACATTGTACCCCTCAGTTTTAATCGACGGAGAAAACCCATGACGCCTTGGGCGCCCGAATAATACATATAAATGCGAATAAACACCCCGCGGCGTCGAAAAATGAGGGAGTAAGAAATTGATTGCTTACCGACTGCTGGACTTGGCGGTTGATTGATCGGTTTAATCAAGTCTCCTTCTTCATTGATCGTCATTACTACCGGTGGTAGAACAACTATTTGATTCCAAGGAACGAAAACAGTCCTCGTTATCGGCTTGAACGGACTTCGTTGAAACTGGAGAGTCACCGCGCCACCGCCGTTCACGAGAACGTCGAACCTAATTTAATCACAGTTTTCTTTGTGAGTAAATGCCCTTTTTTGAGAGTTAATCGTCGAAGTCGAATGAAAAATCCATTCCATTATACGCTAACTACCGCTTACGGGGCGACTTGTTAGTTTTTGCCCTTAAAATGAGATTTCGTGACATGGTTTTCCTATAAATTTTCTGACCGGACTTTTATTAGAGAATTGCTCATTTTAATTGCAAAGCTAATTAATTAAGCTACTCTTACATTGATTTTCAACTGTTCATATCACTGTCAATTTAAAACTTGTTTTATCTACCTCAGTTAAATATTTACAAAATTGAATTTATACATTTAATACATTGCGAAAATCACGCGAAATTGTTTTCGAAAATTGAAAACCGAATTGTGATTGATAACAAAGAATTGTTTTGCACTATTCATATGTAGAAAGTAATAAAAAAAAATGGAGCAATTGTTTCATTTGTTTTGTATCAGAAAACGAATTTTCACGTTTAACGGTAGTATTCTGAATAGAATATGTATATGTGATTAAAGGAAAACAATTATTTTAGAAAGCCATCTTATATAATGTAATAAGAAGTAAGCATGTTGTATGTATAATAGGTATATATCCTGTTACTTACCACCCTCCTTTTCTGGTAAGAGTAAACCCGAAACGCATGTCTTTGTCAACGGAAACTCGGATGCCTATTATTCCCAGTCCTTGCTCGGTTACAACTTGTCCTCGCATCACCGCCACACGTCTGTCACAAATTGTAAACATGATGGTCTCTTCCTCAATCAAATGATATGCTTCAGGATTGTCAAAGGAACCGCTGATATTCTCATTATTTTTCTTTAAAATTTACCCGCGAATACACTAAGATACGTTAAGCGTGAGAGGAGAACAAAAAATTATTCGATTGCAAGATCATACGCAAGGTTATCACTCGAGATCTACCATCGGTTGCATTTAACGACCCTTAAAAGATCTCGCTCTGCCAATCAATTCGCAATTTGAATTTAAAAATAAAATTGATGTTTAATGCGGACACTAACATTGACGGAAATGCAGGCGAATCGGATTGTCAGCTTGCGAGAATACTTTCGTCTTAACTTTTTTTTTTTTTATGTAACGAAAGTACTACTTTGGATCCGAGGCGGAATTTAATGAGGTATAGACCATGCATATTCATAATCATTTCATAATATTTAATATTATGTGTAGATGTATGTGTATAGAGAAATGACGTGACTTATGCTTTTATTTTGAATGTAAGACTGGCACTCTTTTTGGACGATCGATCGAAAACTTAAAATAAAAATGGGCAAAGTATGTTGTTTCGCGATAACGAAATAATATATAAAATTGAATTCTTACGAAATAATCATTTTATTTCAAAAGTAAGTTCTTTCGACATCGGTGCTTTGAGTAATGTATTAGAAAATGTTCGTGAAATCACATCTACGTAAAATTAATGAATTTTAATAATGGAAATCAAAATATGTGTCAAAGCTTTCTAAAACTTCTATTGAAATATCGAGTCTCACGTTGCTGCATCAATTTGTGAATTTCACTCGAGTAATTGTTATTCCCTGAATCTCTTTTGTGACATTTTTCTAGAAAAGAGTTAGACATTGATTATTAGTAAAGTCGGTTTGTGGCAACCTTTATTGATGGGCCTTCTCATTTTCTAACTACACGAAATTAACGAAAATTATTTCATTAAATAATTTAGTTGTATAAATAGTTTTGCGGAAACAAAATAGAAAAGTAAATTCATTGCCTAAATTTTGCACGTCATTCATTTACGCAATAATTGTAAGAATGTTTTATATGAGAAATATGAAAAAGAACAATAAACAATTTATACTAATAAAAAGCTAAAATTGAAAACCAATAATTTGAAAGGTATATTTCAATCCAATATGCTTGATTTGGCTCTAAAATGATTCTCTTCGCTTTTATTCTGTACCTCAGAATATAGACTATTTACAAACCTGCAATTATTAAATGTGATTAATTACAAATAAATATGTTCAACGACAATTTAAGCAAATTTCAGATAAAGTGCGCATCTAATAGAATGTGCAGAATAACCCTTTACAGAACTTGGGAATATTAAGCCCTGTAAGTAGACGCTGTCAACATTTGTTAAATATGGCGTGTTTGTATGCAAATGTAAAAGAACTAATCATTAAGCTGTAAAGGCTTACTCGCATCATGTAATAAGTGATACTCATTGCAGTTAGTTTTTCGATTTTTTAAATGAAAACTAAAAATGCCACCAGTGATTCGACCTGTTATTTGTGCAATTATTATTTATGTAGCTTTTATTAATATAAATTATTTATTTTTGTAATATTGTTGATAGAATATAATTCATTGAACTAAATTGGATTGAATTAAGAAAGAAAATTTTTACATTTAATAAACGATGCATGATAGGAAAGCTAAAACATTTATGAATAAATTTAATTTTATTCTCGTTATGCATTTTGTGTATATACTTCGTGACTGCAAATTCACGGCTTTACGTAGAAAATTTTCTTAGGTTATTCTTGTACCTGAATGAAATATGCAAAGAATCGATCTTTGGAATAAAACAGAATATCGGTATCTTGACTATAGCACCGGACAAATAGAATTCGTCAGAAGGTAATCAATAATAACGTACTATATATACTATTTATATATCAAGTGTGTGCAATACGCGGGATCTTCATAAACACGAGATATGATAATCGTATTTCCTTAGCATGACAATGAAAAAACGGGTAAACGTAAATAAAATATGTTCATTCCACAGAACTTCATCTTTGCGTTCACAAGATGAGAAACGTGAGATTCGTAACCTGACAAGTTATCGATACTGGTCTTTTCACATCTCTTCTCGCTTTATATGTCTTTTTTTCAATCCTTTTTCATATCTGTCAAAGAGATATACCGTAATACATCTCTTCGTCTCTCGAGATGTCGACAAAAGTTTTCACTTTAATGAAGTGTCGAACTGGCCTTGGGATAGCGGGCGTTGGGGGTTGGCGAGATTGCTAATAATTGTATTGACTGGTTACTGGATAATTGGGATAAAAGACAGACACAAGGCTTCGAGGAGATTTTTTGGGTCTGTTCATGGGTTCTGGAAGGTTCGAAAGGTACATTTTAGACGCAGACAAAGGGCTTGGGATTCGTGGAACTTCCGGGTGATTCGTGTGTCGACTGATATGACACTTTACTTTTTTCAAAAAATAATATATTCTTTATTCGTTTGGTTGATATTATTTGTATCATCACAGATTTCTTTTTAAACTGATTTTACGTAAATCTATTTCATCATATTTTTGTTTCTTTATTTAAGATGCAAAATGATAAGTAATACCGTCGAATACGATCACTTGCGAAACACCTCGCGAGTTTCGTTACGGTTTGAAGTCTAACTTTTTATAAATGAATAACAACAAACAAAAAAAAAATGCAATGTGTAAAACAAAATATACTAGGACGTTCACTATTTTTCAGACAAGTAGGACTTTAACATTACATGTTTGACAAAAGGTACACGTACGTGAGTGCAAGCCTGGCAACATGAACAACACAAGCTCAGACTGATCGAGATGTATTGATCGTCGTTAATGGTATGTATAGCAATGTAGCGTACTGTGATATCAGGACTGTTTAACATACTAAATTGCAAGTAGACAAGACATGACAAAAACAACAATCTGACGACATACCACAGATATTGACAACGGGACACGAGTAATTCGAATTGCGTGATACGTGGTTTATTTATATTTAACGTGACATGTTCGCTGCTTAGCTCACGATGATGTTTTCTACATGGCAGCTACTACCAAGAACTTTATCGATTAATCGCTTCGCGACTGGCAGTTGTATATATTTTATTACGTATAAAATACAAATACTTGGGTTATATAATAGTCTCATAAATATAATAATGGCAGGGCGTAGTGCGCAGATAAATTTTATATTGATCTTTAATAAAAGCTTTTAACAACTCGTAACAAATTGTTTTCTATTCAAATTTGCACGATTTCTGGACCCTTGAATTCTAATACTTTTAGTTCTTAACACAATTTCATTTAATTTTAGTTCCAGTTCATTTTTATCATTATTGTAAGAGACATTGTGAATATGTATCATAAAACTTGAGGTAACTTAGGAGGAAAGTCGTATAACCGAGGTTGTTGAAATAATAAAAAAATGACAATACAATTCTTAATAATGCCGTTGATGTTACTCGGAAAATACACTGTTAACATTTTAATATAATCAATACTGATTATCAATGTAACAAGTAATGTTTTTTCTATCATGCAAATCAACTGATTTTCTTAAACTAGTAGTATACAATTCTGAACATGTAAGTAGAACGTTGAAAATCACTTTATTCTTACAAATGCGCCGATGTCAATATTGCAATATGACAAATGGAAAACTAAAAATTTGAAAATGCTAAACATTGAATGCACGAAAGTTTAAAAATTTTGAATAACTTATTATTAATAGAGCAATGAATATGATATTTGGCAGTTGTTCGTTACATGTAATATCTGCTGCTGAATTCTACCGATAAGAGCATGAACAGGCGAAATCAACGTGAGCCAAGTATACGAGACAAAACAAAATGAAACAAAAAATCAATGAAAGTAGGAATAGAGGTTTACGAGTAACAAAGCTTAAATGACGTACCAGCAGTCATGATAACATAAAATTGAAAAAAAAAATTAATTTGCAAATAAATTGCGTCAACTGAAAAAATATAATCTATGTGAGGTTAATCGACAAAATTTACTTACAGCACAAATCACTGGCAATGAAGAATAGATTCGAACAAGAAAAGATAATTAATTTTTTATCAGGTTTTTGAGTTTCAATGTGAAAAATCCATGTACACAAAAAAATATTTTACAATAATACGCATTAATTTAGCATGTTGAAAACTCGTTAGATTATATTGTTTCATATGGCGCCTCTCTTATACGAATAAATTGCATACGAAACAGAAAAGGAAGTAAACGTAAAGATGTAAGGAGGCAGATATAAGAAAGTTCTTCAGAATTGTGAGTGCCCTTTTGAAGGGAAAATAATAAGCAAATAAACATATGTGTAAGAATGATGTAATGAGAAACGAGCGACGAGCAATTTGATGATTTTGTTGGATATAAACGATTAGCCAGAGCTGAGCTGCAACTTACCGCGATTCAAAGGAACTCCAGAACGCACTACGTGTGGGAGAAAACCAACGAGAAGAAAGGGCGTTACCACGGTCACAGAACCCACGTTTTGCGGTTCATGCGCGACTTTGCAGTTACCATTGTTTCAATTGTATTTATTTTTTTTTTTTTTATTTTATTTCGGTCGTTATAAGCGGCATTAGTAATTCCATTTATCCTCGCGACTTTTTATTATCGAAACAACTTTTGGTATTCCGAAAGGTCGCGCATGGCTATTACAGAACAATAGACGTAAAAACACACTAATCAAGCGCACCCATCTCACACACGGTTATCATTCACACGCATGAACGGACACACTCACAGAATCGAACAACATAAAATGGTGAACGTATGACGGACACAAGTTGGAAACTACGTAACATAAATACTATAATTGATTTTTATTCATGACTGTAATTGGACGTTTATACTTCGAGAGTGCAGTTTCGTACGAGTCCTGTGGAACTGCACGATCGTCATGATATACTTTGCATTTCAATCATCAGCACGGAAAAAAAAGGTTGTTGGCTGGTCCAACCAATAAGTAGTTAGGTTTACCAATTAGTTAGTAACCCTTTACTACTTATTTGTTGAACCAGCCAACCTTTTTTTTCCGTGAGGGCGTTTTTATTTACTGCAGAGCGTTATTTATTTATTATGCACGTAATGTTTATATTTTTCATAATCGTCATTGTTACTTGCATTGTTTTCAAACAACAAAGAAAAAAAGAAAAATAATTGACTATATCAAAATTTTTTCTTGGACATCTAAATTTGTTTGTCGAGACGGCTTGTAAAGTATTGTAAAAAATTGTTAAAAAGTCGACTATTGGGAACTTGTTACAATTTACACATTCGATAAAAACAATGTAGTTGGCAAAATGCATCGAAACTTTTCATTAAGAATTCAATATTTTAATTTGAGAGACAAGTTAACGATGGCTAATTACAAATTCAATTTTAAAATCGTCCACAACTCTTTAAAGGAATGCTAATTTTTTATCGACAGTTTCAATTGAAAATTTCAATTGATTTTCCACATGATTAAACAATGTTCAGTGCCTGAATAAAATTAATCATTATTATGTTGGTTAGATTAGTAATTAAGATCGTCAGATAAGGCAAGTTTGAAAAAGCCTGGTATAAAGATGATGATCCGAAGAGAAATACTCAGTATTTCTTGTATCATTTTGAGTCATCCTGATTGGATGTTATGCTTCGACATAACATTAAATTGTGTTATTCGATTAAAAACTAAATTCAGGCACTAACATTTCAAAATCTGTTCAATCAACCGTGGGTATTGAATAACTCTTATCACTTTAAATTATTTGAACGTTCACTCAATTTAAGCACATTTTTTTTATGATTTAACGAATAAGAATTCGACTATACCAATGTATTCGAGTAACTTTCCAAGAAAATATATAAGCTCTTTTAAAATGTAACCAAAGGAGGAGATAACTTTCTCGAAAGTACAAATCCAATTCAAATAACAACAGGATAAATTCAACGCATTTCAACAACAGATAATTGATTTTATTAAAACTTCCTAATTTTGAATGATAACGAGTTAAAATTCTTAAATATGGCGATTTGGTAAACAGTTTGCGATTCTTCGCTACTTTTTCGCCTTCTTTCTTTTTTAATTAAAAGTTAACTTCGAAGTGATAGTGAGTTACCGAAGTTCTTTTCAATTTTCAAAACTTTGTCACAGATAACTTTAATGATGTGTTGACGCCCAAATAATTTTATTAAACTATTTTGTAACTAGGTAAGAAACATTTTCCATGCTCTGCTTGCTTCGTACAAATAAGAGTTTTGACCTCTATTTTGACCATTAACCTTTAATACCGTCTTCTGCAGATATTATTGTGACAATTAAAACAGTTTTACAAAACGGATGAAAAAATATAAGAATATTATCTTCATTGAAACATAAGTCATTACGTAATCATTCTCAAAAACAATACATACAATCAAGTATAAGTAAACACACGAAAAATGTCGATTACAAAAATCCAAAATGACCGATCACATATATATAATGGTTGAATCGTTTACAAACGCGTTCATTGTCCATTAATATTATATAAATCAGGACTCGAATGATTGTAATTAAGTTTGAAACAAACACAGATAAATGTCTAATTAATTAATTCATTTCATGTTCATATTGTCTAATGGATTAAAAGCAAATACTATTTGTGTGACAACTGTGACACTCATGATATAGGACCTACGTTTCGTACAAACGTTTGCAGCTGACCATTCATTATGCCTACAACGATCCTTTGGTCAAGTATTATTTGCAGTAATGATTACGTAATGATTTCCAGGATTTATAACATATATTTATCACATTATTATTTCGACAACGTTTAGTTCCGTAACTTTGCATGCATATATATATATATGTTGGAACAATTTTAGGTGATTTGTTATTATTTCATCTGCAATATTTGTATCGTAAGTTCCCGCATCTGCGTTAGGTAACATTCTAAATCATTTCATACGCGACGGGAAATTGTGCAAATTTTTGAGCAAACGCATCCTCGTGACTTGTAATAAAGTTTACCGTTTTCAATTAACGCTCGACTTAGCAAACAAGCGTTCTCGGGTTAGACGCGCTATTGTTATTATCTTCAGAATCTCCGAGCCAACGACTATTTTCCAACTCCAGAATCTCAATAAAACTGGAAACCACTTAACGATCCTCACCAATAACTATCACGAGCTTTGACATGGAAGTAGCTACATGGTACACGGAACGTCAGCGAATTTCAAACTTGTGTCAACCATACGCTGTACGTCGGTCGTTTCGTCGCTCGAATCACGACATTGCGCAATGGCTGGATGTCCCTCTAGCTTTAGAACTTTGGAACCGTAAGCGAGTGTACAAGTGGCCTGCAGGCGATGTCCTGATTCAGCGACTCAGTCAGTTTTCACATAAATTTACCATGTTTATTGTATCTTTCTCTTGGATCTTCAGTTTTCCCTTCTATTGCATTATTTGCCTTTTACGAATTTTCTACTTTATTGTCTACAACTTCTATAGCATCCAATTAATCAGTTTATAATTATACTACAATTTGACTTGACAGAAACCATTTTCAGATAAAGTTAAATTTATCTTAATTCTTTTTGACTCTACTTCTCTAAAAAATAAAGTTTTTTTTTTACATATAAGACTGGCAAATTTTTAGAAGGTAAAGAGCTTTTTCTTTATTAATTTATTCATTGTGAACGTTTTGATCATCATTTCTTTACCTTTAAATTAAAACTACGCAACCATTATAAATAATTGAATACGTTAATCTGTTCGCCAGGCAAATTATTCACAATTTATTTTTCATTCGTTTTAATTTTTTTCAGCGTTCACTTTTATCTATGCTTCGTTCACTGTAATCTTTCTTTCGGCCATTGGTGCCGTTTTTGGAGTCGGATGGACACCAGGTTCCAAGGTGAGGCTGGGTTTACACAGAGGAGCAACACTAGACAACGAACACGAATCCCTCGAATATCAGAAGTACCGCGAGAATTTTTGGCATTCTCGTACCTCGAATTAATACCAGTTAAACGAACCTCCTCTTTACGAGATTTATTATTTTTTCACCACCGAGTTAACCTTTATCGCATTTTTAACTTTCCTCGTTTATTAAAACTTCACCTTTTCTGCGATCATACGGAATTGTATTTTATTTTATTTTACTACTTTGCCAAACATTTTGGAAGAGCAACTGTTTTACAAAGATAATAAATTATTGCTAGACTTTTATGTTGATTGCAAAAAATAAGTAAGATCATATATTACTATAGTTTTAATAAATTTTATTTTGGGTTTCTTATATTGCAAAAGTTATTATCTCAAGTTGAACTCGAACATGATGCGCAGCATTGATGGCGAAAAAATAATAAGATAACATTATATTCTAGTCAGCACATACAATTCAGTACAGCAGACTGCTGCGTTCGAAGAAAGTTTGGAAGAATTTAAAAGTTTCACAATTCGTAACACTAGTACTGACTTGAATAAACGTCAATTGTATGTTTTGTAATTGCAACACTCAAAAACTTTGGCTTTAAAAATGTCAGAAATTCATCAACATAAAAAAAATACTTTGACGTATGCTTTAAATTTTAAATATGCTGTCATTTGGAATCAAAATTTTGTGAAGGCTCCCTCGTCACGCACTTTTACAGTACAACGCAGCTTTATCATAGCATTTACATGAATTTCATGATGGTGACAATCCAGATAGTGAATTATTTGATTTAGATTAGGTACGTGACGGGAATGACGTTACTTCGGGTTTGTGAGCGTGCATCGTTATTGCTCGGACGTTTCTCGCTCGAAGCGGTCCTTTGATCGGCAATGCTTCCGAGGTGATTGTCGGTGCTGCTGGCATTCGTGGGAGGGTGAGAAGGGTGATACACGAGGAGAAGGTTGGTTCAAAGGGGTTTTTGGCAGGGTCGATGAAGATTTCCCAAATTTTTTTCTTTACTCCTTTCTATGAATGCTTTTTTGTACGCCTTATAAATAATTAAACAGACTGGGGATTCTGCCGAATCTCCTTCCTAATCGTCTTAACATTGTCAGGTATTTTTCGGATGGATTCGAGTTCAAGAAAATACATAAAAATTGTAAGAATCTGATAGGACCTGACTTGATTACCAAAATTAACAATCGGATCTTTTTATTTATGAACATAGACCTAGAAAACCAAAGTCTTGAATTTTACATGATTCTTGGTAAGGTATTAATAATTGATTCTGATCAGGTTTCGCAAAGAATTACTTAACGCGTTATGTTACTTGTCAGATAGTCTGATTAAATTTTTGTTTGTAATGCAAAAACAATGTAACATGAGAAACGATAGTCGAATTAAAAGTATTTTTGAGAATTTCACATTATTTTTTTGTGATTTAATTTGATTCCTATAATGGCTAAAAATGGTTTGATCTGGTCAGCTTTCGATGAGGTCTGGCATAGATTTAACAGCGACTGAGTTGACAAGCCTCTGCAGGAATTGCCAAAATGTTGATTAAATCAAGATAGATCTAAATTAAATAGATAATATTACAACCTATTAGATATTAGATGTAACCTATTAGATAGGTTACAACCAATGACCATCAACATGTCAACATGTCAACTGAACTGAACTAGATGATTTGACCAGATTAAATCGGTATTATAGCTATCAGAATACATCAAACTGTGATGATTAATCACAAATATAACATAAAATCGACTTTATTTTTAAAATATTTATAAATGCGGATAAGTAAAAATATGACTATGTTCCAAGCGAATATTCACTAATATTTAAATACGCCCTTTAAACTTTGACGTGAAGTGAAAAACAAATCACTTGTTTAAATTTTGCAATTTAGTAATGTAATTTTGTAAATTTTGTTATATAATCGCTTCACTTTTTCAACTTTGAAATGTTATTAGAAGAATGTATCATACACTATTGAGGAATGAGTGGTTTGAACGGTCTGCTAACAATCGTAGGGAGAATTTTAATAGAAAACTTTATAAGATTGAATTGAACAAATTAAACAGGACGAAATATTATTCAAAGTCCATTTTGTTATAATACTTATAAATAACATGGGAATCGCACGGTTAAGAAGTTATCACGTTTAAAGAAAAATCAACTCTGAAATATGACATCAAATTCAGAGTACGTAATATTTCGGACAGAATCCCCAGTCGTTTATGACTCAGTCATGCATGAATTTTCGCTATTCTGAAAGAATTTGTATTATTACCTCATGTTCTTTTATTCAAAGTGTACAAGTTAAATAAATCTATATGCAAAAAACTGATCAAGAGCCGGTTGCTTGATCGGTATGAAGGGTGCCGATTACTTGTTAATCGCACTTCTTGTCATTATTTGCGAGTAAACCCGCATGCCGTACTGATTGATTTGATAAATGAACAAAGAGGCAGGAAGCCCCTTGATGGGACGAATCGCGCTCGGCTAATATTATGTAGGAATTGTCGACTTACTTTTCACTGTACTCATCCGTGCGAGCGTAGCTTTGCACGCTGTTCTCCTCAACGAGGAACTTGACTCGCTGATGAAACGTCGCGGTCACACTTGGCGGCTGCTTACGAAGGAGAACCTCCACCGGATCGTTGCTTGCCAGGCACATTAAGTGCTCGTTGCAAGAGTCGTGCGTGCAACACTCGCTGTCTGAACAATCCTTCATCCCGTCTGTAAAGTGGTTCATACGTCATTTGCCGACTAGAGCGGGCCATTTCCACGATTTCAAACTCGCATTGAAATTACATTAGCTACTTACTTTACTGCTTTCTAATCGGCCATTACGATTGTATGGGGATCGATATATACATATTTTATAGGGAGACATTTTCTGTATTCTTCATTTATCATGTATTGAATTTACTTAATGAATCAAGCATCGACAGCGCCCTACCTTATTTTAAAGATTCCCCCAATCCCCACCACTGGAAATATGAGAGCGTGAGAAGACAATAATGTTCTACCATCTATCGGTTTGCTTTCAATGTTTAAAAAATTGTTTGCTCTGCTTTTCTATACATATACATATAGTCATTGAAACGTATGAAAACGATTGAATCAAAATTTATCAAAACTATAAATAATATATAAATATATAAACCCTGATTGTATGATTGCTTTGATCTGTCAACGCATCTGGCAAATGCAGAAATAATGTCTAAAAGCGGGAATTGTTAAATCCAATAAAAATTTGACATGTCACAAATCAGTTAATTCTCTAAGCTTTTATCATTTTTTCCAGACAAATCCTCTTTTGTCCACTTCATCAAAATGTGATCGAGAGTAAATCATAAATCCTCGGAGCAAAAACAATAATTTAAAAATGCGTTATGCTTTATATTTCTAGCCCGCGAGGCACTTGCGCTTAATCCGTCGACGTGGCCGTAAGTCCGACTTTCATATACTGAACAAAATTGACTAATTTTTTTGATGTGCTTCGTTTCGAAGAAAAAAATTCCACCCGCGTACCCGCGACGCCACATTTTTAATTAAAACCCTGCAAAATTGATGATCTCCCGGTACATATTACAGATGTAGACGTAATCAGATAATGGTGCCGCGGTCATAAAACCATTACCGTCTTTCATTTTTTACTGAAATTGTAAAATTGCTTTTTACACATACGGTAAAAGCATACCTATACGGTCACGATTAGTTCCTTTTAAAGGTTTACAGATAACGCGTGTGTATTTTTTGTGCATTATTTTAATCCTTAATCCAAAGCGAGATTTCATTCTGTTCTCGAAAGTATTCTACTTTCGACTCGTTATGCATTTCTCAACAGACTTCCCGTGATGGGCACTTTGTATATCCATAAAATTCCATTAGAAATTTTTACGCGGACATTGTTAAAAATAATTGCGTACTTTATCGGCGTTGTTCCACATTCAATAATATTAATTAACTTTTATTGCATTAATGAAAAATGAATAAATTGATGTGCATACGTGCGCAAGAAGCGTCGCGGGGCTTGAAATTTTTTTTTTTTTTTCGACGAAGATCATTAATTATGATTCGTTATCACGGGCTCTTTGATTTAATTTAATATTTTATAGGCGATTAGCAATTGGGCTTTCATTACAGATCTCGAATGCATGATTATCCCATTTCATTTAACGCAATGATTTATACTCGAGGGTATTTTAACCTAATTCATTGTAACTCCACGCCGACATAAGCTGCTTCGATTATAATAAATTACAAACAAGGTTTCATTGAAACTATTATTGAGTACTTCCCCCTTTCCTTTCTTTCACTCCCTTCCGCCCGAATTGATGAACTTTAATCGATATGCGGCGTAAAATAACTTTTGTTGAAACAACGCTGTTTTAGCGTTCTTCTTGCCATGCGTATATACGAACAAACCCGTTACTTCAAACGAATTAAATGCAAACAATTGTCAATAAAGTGTACCGGGCATTAATACCGGATTATTTACAGAGTGATATCGATCTGGCCCGATGCGAAAAAATATTGCGCCTGCACGACAATGTTTGTAATAATAATATTTATCTACACCGACGCGAAAGTATTGGAGTGTAATTCATTTCGTTCTCACCGCCATCGTTGTCGATATCGTCAGTGCAGTCCATTTCGAGAGGAATGCTGCAGTCTCTTCCAGCCCAGCCACGAACGCATTCGCAACTGGATTCCCCGCCGACAGGCGTGCAGGAGCCATGTCCACTGCATTTATTTTCACATCCCGCTAAGACACACATATACGAGAAAACTCTAATATAAAAACGATTAATTCACGACGTCAAATTGAAATTGCTATGCTGATATCAGCAAAAATTAAATTCTTTGAAAGTTTGCATATATGACCCAGCCGAGACGAATTTTTTACTTTTCTTCCAACAGGGACAAAAATTATTTTTATTCTTTTCTCAAAAATTGATGAAAGAATAAAATCAACCGTTTAACGAAGAACAGCATATCATCTCATTAGGGATCATTTGATGGAGTCGAATTAATAGCTCATATATAGAACGTCGAATAAAGAGGCGACGTAGCGTTATTGATAATAATAGAAATTCCGGTCATTCTTAAAATGTCCAACTCACGTAGCGTGCAGTGTTTTCCGTTCCATCCTTGGCTGCAGACGCAGGTTCCGTTTCGACACTGTCCATGTTCCACGCAACGTCGGTCGCAAGGCTTTTGATCACATTTCGTGCCTGCCCAATCATCGTGACACCTGCGAAACGATTTAACGCAAACCCTTTGAATTGAAATTCGGTTCTTTGAAGGATTCAATTTACATTTCGTGAATCACTAATGACATGCGGGACGCGTCGTAAACGTCAGCGGTGTGTATTTTGATTTGATATAGAGATGTAAAAATGACGTCGCATCGTTTACTAATTTCATTCGACATCGATAAAGAGATTGCACTGAGAGAATTTTAGCACAGCATCTGCATTGAGTACTGTTCGATAGTAGCGCCAAGAGTTTGAGACAACGGTGGCTTAACTTGCGAGTGACCTGCCTCTCTAAATCGCAATATGTATATTATACCTGACTCTCGATACGGCTGCTGTCTCTGAGCCGAGACGGGATACGTTCCATGAACGGAGAATAACGAAATTGATGCTTACAAATTAAGGGTGTCGGTAAGGTTACGACTCGTTGAAGGTCGGTTTTTTACAAATTTACTGACTTTCAAAAAGTCATAACCTAAAAAATCCAACATTAAACAAATTTTTCTGACGTGTCGGTTTTTTGACCCGACCGCCTATTTCATTAAAAACCTTTAAACCCTTTCAATCGGGCAATCAACACAATAGGTATATGATATATAATGTATGATAAAAAAGTGATAATTAAAAATAAACAGTTACAATCAATTTCAATAAAATAATAATATAAAAATTAAGATTCAAAGCATCAAATTGTTGTTTAAAGCGTTAAATATTACAATTAATATTCAGAACATTGCAATTAAATATATAATCAAGTAGTATGATAATAGAGGAATCTTACCTTTTGAGTCAGGACTATTATACATTCTTTAAAATGAATGTTAAATTATAAAATGAATGGTATATACTAATTTAAATGTTTTATTAGTGTACAGCAAAAATTGTTATACAAAATAGTAACTTACAGCTATACAAAAGTATGTTTTACGGTACAAATTATTAAGTGATACCTAAAAAACTAAACGTTTTCTTCAATAATGTTCTTATTACTATATTACAAACCGAATGCAGGTACAATAAAAGGTTGTCGGATAGGCGAGAGTGCTGCCGCGCCTGACGATTGAGACATATATACTGTAAGCTTTTGAGACAGCAGCCGTATCAAACTGAGAGAATAGCAGTACAAAATCATGATACACGAGGTATTTCGGTTTTCGCATAGCAGTTGTCTCTCAGTATCAGTTCTCTCCCAAAATTCTCTCAGGAGATTGTTTTCTCAAAAAATGATTTCAGGTGACATTGAATAAATCATTGTCAATGCTGTAAACTTTTTTTCCGGTTATTTTAATGATAATAATAATAATAATAATAATAATAATGAAAAACGTATGTAAAAATATTTTTACATTTTTAATACAATGAAATAAATATTAGGAATTCAATGTTTATGAAGGGTCAGGATAGACTGAATCTATTGCGAGATTCTTTGCATGCACATTGCGCCTGAAATTTCATAATCGATAGACCACCAAAATTTCATTTGACGTTATAGAATTTGAATGGCGTGTATTTTACGTTGACCAATTTGAGCGTTTCGGAGTCGCACCACCTGCGGCTGACAGCATGGAGGCGCTTGCGACCTCGCGCCCGGGTAAATGACGCAGCATCCGAATGCTCCAATTGGTCGATTTAAAATGCTCCTCATTCACATTCCATGCATCAGATCAAAATTTGTTAATGTTACATGTATGAAATTTACCGTAAAGTATGAAGGTTAATTTAAGGAAATCGGTACTGACTTGCAGCGCCCTTGTTCGCAGGTTCCATGAGGGCCGCAATCCAGACCACAGCTTGGCTGTGAGCAATCGACTCCGGTCCAGTGTTCCTCGCAGATGCAGGCCGCCGTTTCAAGATCGTAAGTGCCGTGCTCGGAACAACCTGGCAGACATTGATAGACTTGCTGATCTACCTGACTGCAGAGTTCACCTTGCCAGCCTGCTTTGCAGTAGCATTTCCCGGCAACACAGGCCCCGTGTCCGCTGCAGTTTGGATCCGCGCAATCAGCTGCAAGCAAATCAGTAGAGTACAATCAGTAAAACGCAAATAGGTCAAGTAATTATAGGTAGAGTCAAAGCGATCTCTATCTGCTCGACTAAAGTGCAGTTGGTTCGTGAATTTCTCGAGGACTTTATCAATGTCTGTTATTATTATTTATTGACCTATTCTGACATCTGGCAGTTTTCTTAATTAGCTATCTCACGATGTGACTTTTGATTTAAGCTCTAAAATTGACCAAAGTTAGAATTATTTTTATATTCATGAATATAGTTTGAAAGAATCATACGAGGAAACATTGTTTTTATCATCGTGTGCTCCAAAATAAATGTGCATATATAAAATTGCATTTAGGACAATTGATAAGATTTTTTAAAAGCATTGAAGGCAAAGTTATTACTACTTTTTTTTGTCCAAAGTAAAAGTACATTATTAATATTAAAATTTGTTCAATGCTGATTTGAATGCTACCATCTATGTGCCTGAAATACGAGGTTTACGTAACAACTGGAAATATCGTTTTTATACGTATATTGTTCCGTTTTATATAACCGATACAATAGCCAGAAACAATTATTGAATAATTTCAGCATGTAGACATTATGTAACGACTAATAATTCAATTCTGTATACGCACTCGACGTTACCGGGCCATTGAAACCCAGCAAACGTTAAAAATGTAAATTTTCTTTTAGAATATAAGAGGCGTGACAGGTGACGTAAACTTTGCCAAAAAATGTATCGCTAAGTACATGTATATATGTTGATACGTTTTATTATTCCAATAAAGTTAAACTTGACTAAAGGAAATTAAGTTTTGGAATTGTTTATTTCTCTATTATGTTCTAGCAGTGTTATGAAAGTTATGGAGAATCATAAATAATTTACGTTAATGCTGAAATTGATCAAACTTACACACTGCATCATTTTTAAGTATGAAAATTGAAAACAAAAAATGAAATGTCGTATACTACACAGTATCCCATGAAAGAAGCATAATATTATGAAAAATGACTTAAGCTCTCCTTTAACAAATGACTATCTATTGGGATACTGCTCCGAACCGCCAAGCGGCGGGTTGATACGTAAACTCGAAAGCGGTCGGACAGAGATTTACGGCTTTTTTTGGCGCCGACGCCTCTAGTCGAGCAGAGGAGGATAGCAAGATAGAAAAAAAAAGTAGATTATTTCTCGGCGGAGACTTACGCTCAGAGCAAAAGGCACCCTTCCATCCGGGGTCGCAGACGCAGGAGCCTCGTACGCATTGTCCGTGTTGATTACAATCGGGAACTTGGCAGTCACCGAGCGGAATGTCGCACTCGGCTCCCTTCCAGCCATCCTCGCAGTGGCACATACCGCCACCATATTGTCCATGGGAGGAACACAAGACGGGACAGACGCTCTTGCTGCAGTCGGTACCCTGGTCAAACGATGTTACGCTGATCAATATTATATTGGTAGGGGTGAAAGAGAGAGAGAGAGAGAGAGAGAGAGAGAGGGGAGGTAGTTGGGGAGAAGAGAGGAAGAGACAGATGAAGGGAGACGGAGAAGGCGGAAAATTGCATATCTATCGAGAAACAGGGACGATTTTTCTCCCCCTGGCAACCACCACCCTCTGACGGCCGCGTCACTCGCGCGCTCTTGTTGCATGCCTCTTCTGCTTTTACTCGTAAATTCAACGCGTTGGAAAAATGTTAATGTGACGCAAATTGCGTGTTTTGCAATGTGTCGCTGTCGTTTCACCCTCTGTAATTGCACAGCGTTATTATACGGTTTAATCTGTTCTTTAATTGCGATCGATGGAAATTAGCGCGGAAAGGCGAAAGTGACTATGCGGAGCGTGAAGGTGGCGCAATTGAGAGCAGCCCAAGAAAAATGTATTCCAATCAACAACGAGTTGTCATCTGCGGGGGTTAACGAGGGCACTTGTTCTTTGATACTTTTCTCGAAGCAAATTTACCATTGCGCTTAATGACAAACTAGCATTACCATATTACGGTCGGCTACCTGATGAACAATTAATTTATCACGAACGTAATAAACGAAAAGTTGTGCATGTGTTGATTAATTATGTTGATATTTTCCATACTTGTGTTTACTTTATATAATGCATTAACTTCAGGAAGGGGGTTATTAATGTTTTAACATATACTTATAACTATATATGTATACTTATATTTAGCCTACTGGTGGTCATACTTAAAAGATTTGACGTGAAAGATACGTGCACGTATAACAGTTTGCAATTGTTTCCAGTCTATGTTTGTCAAGAATCAATTTCGTGAAAAAATATTTATTTTCAATTCTATCAGTGGCACATAAAATGCACGACATGAGAATCCTTCGAACGTGCCCAAACACCGCACGCAATAATACTGTGTATTGAAAAATGCTTTCAGAAAACAAAATTAATCGCAAATATAAACTGGATTCAAACGTGAACATTCCAGCTGTTAAACGCGCGACCCGAACATATAAACCGATGATCATGAAATATTTAAAGAGCAATGCAACAAAGTCACCCCATAATTTGCTAATACATTAAGCTATAGAAGGCATTTTCCGCGCCAGTTACTATATAAGTTTCATTGGAAGCGACCGTATATGTTCGTTGTTTGTTGTGCAAACTACTCGCGTAGAATGAGGTTTTTTTTTTACCGCGGACCGAGGCGGTTTTTATATTAAGGTCGTCGAAAGTTACATTGTACACTCTTCTTGGAAACCTTTCTACATACAGATGCGTTTAAAGTATTGACATTTTATCCGTATTCACGAGTGCCGGCAAAGTTTTAATTCTTGGACACTTGAAGTGAGGTATACGAGCCATTGTTGCGGATCAATTATGTGGTACTTGAAACACGATTTCACATAAGCACGGGAAGTAACGATGGATTGCAAGTTTTTTGCATTTTACAATATTGATATAGCCGCTGAGTATTCTTTTAACTCGGATATCATATTTAAAAGATGGAACATAGATACCTATACATGGAAACTTTCCATGGGTAAGATATATAAAGTAATAGAAAGCTTCTAATTTTATTTTCTAATTAAAAAAAGAAAATATTATATAATGTATAAAAGAAGTGGATCATGCTTATCTTTATTGAAGTATAAAAATAAACTGATAAAAAGTAACTTGTCGCTATGTATATTGTGCAACAGCACGAGCTTAAAGTAACTAATGATGTTGCGTAGAAATGATAACCGCGATGTAATTTGAAAACCATGAAGAAGCGCAGCAGCAGATCGTCCGCTATCTCAATTCAATCTCTATATTTATGCATCTATTATGTTTGTACCAACTGCCGAGTATCCGATAGCGCGAGATTTGCAAATTGTTCTTACAAAAGTTCTACAAAAGTCATTACGAGAGCATACCGTAATGGAATATGGCGTAACGCAATATTTCGGTAACTTATATTTTTCTCGGAAAACTTCGAAAATTAAATTACGAATATTGCTGAACTCGGGTGCTCTTCTTTTCTGTAGTTTTCTTGGGGGAATGATTTGCTCCAATAATTCTTTATTGGGTTTCTTTTATCATCTTTTAAATTTTAAAAGTGCTTCGCTACTTCTTCCTTCTCTCGTATTGGCCGTAATTCCCATCGACTACGGTGGCGCGCAGGGCTCGATAAGGGCGAAGTGCAAATAGGATATGCGCCCTTTTATCCTAAACCGTTTGACCCTAAGAGTCTAAAAAATTTAATTTGAAACCTTTTTATGGCTGTATGTTGCACGTGTCTTCCAGCATTATAGTCTAATAGACTTTAAAATTCTAATGCTTATACATTGCTGGCAGAGATTCGCTTCGGAATTGTGGCTCGAACACAGGGGTGCCGAAATACGTTGAAAAGTTTATATCGATATCGAACGTTCGTAACGTTCCACTATTTTTGTTAGTTTCTGCATTAATTGATTCTAATACAGGTTTTGCCGTTATATTATCTTACGCCTCTAAAAAAATTTTTTTTTTGTTTTTCAGAAGAATTATTCGTAATTTTATTTTTTGTTCATTTTGTAATCATCTTCATGTACATATAGTAAAAATGTGATAGACATATTATCACCATTATTATTGAAAGTAATAGTTTGGTATTTATCATGTTTACTATTGATAGGACGAAATCTCAATTAAAACATGCTCCTTTGAAATCACTAATGAGGTTCCTTTTGCATGAATGAGACGCGTCAAAGGTAAAATGACATTGCATGCACAGAATGAATATATTAGTCGAATCGGGGGAATGATCCCTCTGAACGTATACTGGACGTTTTAATTCTTATATGAAAAGTGATTTTTCACTACTACACTCAAGAGTGATGCAATTATCACTCGAAGTAAAAAGTTAAATGAAACCAACGAAACGCCGAGAGCGTGTGTCAATTTTAATCACGTCATTCTCGCACGACAACATCAATGCGCACACAGTACATTGTGATCTTGATTGCAGTTCATGATTTTGTACGAATTCATTATGAGGGAAATGGAGTGTTTGAATTTTAATCGCTTCAATTATCGGGTGGTAACGTCGAATTCACAGAATATTTTCGTCCACTCGGGCGTCGTTCTTTAATGGGAGAATCCCTAACGTTGAATTCCATGAAAAAAAAAACGACGCTTGTATTACTTTCCTCGATTCGAATTCATTTTCAGGCTACATTTACTGTGAAATCTCGATTTACATATTGAAGAGTAATCCCATAATTTCATGCGGTCGTCATCGTGTAAAAGTTTACGAATCTGTAATGAATAACTTCATATTCGAAGTTGAAATGGGAACTGAAATTTCGCATTCAGCATTTTAAATTTCCGAGTCGCCACATATGCTCTCCTATGCAAAATAACTTTCGATCGCATCGAAACTCGTTGCAGATATTATACGCCAATTCCTATATTTCCCCAGATACTTTATAATATCGATTCTAACTATACTTTGGCAGATGTACGCGCACACCTACACCTACACCCCCCCCCCCCCCCCCCCCCCCCCCCCCCCCATCCCCCCCCCCCCCCCCCCCCCCACACACACACACACTTCCGCACACTCCCCCATACGTACATTTACATACACGAAACTGCATAACAGAAAATTCCAACGTCACTCATTAATAGAAATGCAAAGTTCGACATTTTTCGTATATGAAAACGAAACGTGTACGCGTATAGGGTGCTGCACATATATAGTCATATATGGATGAAATTTCGTCCACCGCGTAATCCACGCTTAAGCCGTTTCGAATCGACAACGCCCGCCCGGTGCCGTGACGCGTCGATGGAGCAAAAGTTGAAAATAAAATTGATGGATAAGGGGAACTGCGATCTGTGTCATTTTTATTTATTATGTACATATCGTATCGCGCGTCTGGCATTTTCTAGCGAAACGCTGCGATTTCTCCTCGATCACTCGCTATAGTTCGGGAAAAATGTAACATCTCCGGTCCATCCGAGATCGACAGGCAGATTCGTCTAGGCGCCCTGACGTGCACGTAGGTGAGAAGTTGGCTCACCCTGGTATGAGTGAGCCCGAGATTTCTATCGAATGTGACGCGCATAGCGCGAGCAAGAGAGTGCGAAAGGTCGAAAAGGGATCGGGAATGAGTGTTTATATAGCGTGCAACGACGATATATACCTACGGTAGCGTATGCAAAACAAAGTGTGTACGTAATGAATATACGTCGTGTCTGTTTAGAGTTTTACTTTCGGTGCGAAATCTAATCGGGGGAAGCGTGTGCGTGAAACTCGCCCCGGCGCAACACAACTGTGAAATAAACTGCCAACTTCGTTGAGGAAGATTGGACGGGACTCCGCAGATAAATCGAGATAGCGGCTGCGTTTGCTAGGGATTATTCAACGCGGGAGTCAACTTCTCCATATATACATTTGACGTATTTCGATTTTAATGTAATTGATGTATATTCTTGGCATGTGCTCGTGATAACAACTTGCTGACCAAAGAAAATATATATATACTTCACGTTATAAATGATTCATTTTGTGATCGTATATAATATATATATATATATATAATCAAGATATGACGCTGTTTTTCCTTAAAATCTGACGAATAAATGTAATGTTTAATATTTGAGATATACGTCATTAATGCATGGATTAGAAGTATATGAAAACTGATGGTTTACAATCTTAATCAGGCCTGGATAAAAAATACGTGTCAGCAGATATGTCCTACCAACAACCTACAATTAGGACCTTTTATACCTCATGCTTCTGGTCATCACTCTACATGTAGTATAGGATTCCGTGTAATGTCAATGCTCTAGATTTAATATAAGTAAAATGAGTTGATCTACATAAATGCCCTGTTCACTTTTTTTTTAAATGTCCACTATATGTGACGACTCATTCAGGAATTGTAATATTAAACATTTTAAATACAGAATCAGAAAATAATACGATGTTAGCAATTACGTTTGACATCCAAATATTACGCTATCATTTCCACATCATTCTTTCTCAAGCAATATCATTGATTTTGAAACATAAGGTTTAGGGCATGTTTCTAGAAATATATTATAAATGTTTGTAATAAAATTACTGGGAATAAATATAACATGTTCCGATTTTAAAATTATTATACTACTATCTGAATGAAGTGACTAATCGGTCCAACGGAGTAATCTTAAAATTTTGGACTGATTGGACTGATTCGTGGTGTACATAATTCGGTTTTGTATAGGCCAATATGGTGTGTCTATTTTCTATGATATAACCTTATTCATTGACGGCATTATGGGAACGTAGTATATATCTCTATTTATTTTTGACAATTACAAAATACGACATCTACTGATTCTTAGGCCAATGTCAAATAATGTATATTTGTCATTTTGTTTTGGAAACGAATCTATTAGTAAATCAATACAAAATTTGTTTTAAAAACGATTTCATAGCAGAAATACTCTACAGATGCTTATCGTAAGAATAGCAAAGTAATTTTAATTTGGCAAAATTAAATCTGAAAAATAAAAACAACAATTTTATCGTTCACTTTGAATGCGATAATTTAGAGTTTCGAGAATTATATTTCCTATTTCCCTTCGTTATAATAATTTTATTTCAAAGCAACATTGTCGTCATTATGATAATAAATTCTCTTAAATTTGACGATAATTAGGAATTGGATGTTATTTAAAATTTGCAGTCGTATGTGCGCAATTATAATTTGACCAAACGTGACAATTAAACCCCGTAGTTTATTTGACGCATACCGTGAAAAACTGCTCCCTATTGTGATATAAATCGTTTTTATTGCATGACCCGTCACAAATAAAACGTTAATTTATAAATGATTTTCACCGGCATTATAAAACTGGCTTTGTTCACACTATTAACCATAATGCCATATAGTCACGTTTCATATTGCAGGAATAACGGTGAGCGCAACGTAATTATAATGTAACATAATTAATTTCTTCGATTTTTCAAAAGCTGTTTTCAATGTGAGTGTAATAGAAATACGCGTTTTTGTTATCAAGTTGTTTTTAATTGTATTCGCCTTCGCATTACCGGATTGGCTCTTTACTTGGCGTGTAGATGTTTTTGTTGCTCGTTTAAACGTTTTGCAAGCACGAGAGATTTTTTAAATTAAAAACCTTCAAAAGAATGCAACCGAGAAATTACCCGATGTTCCATATTGTATTGGAAGAAATATATATCGATTCTACAGAAAGCACTTCTTGCTGAAGGGATGAGAAATTCACATTGCTTTGGCGTTTGCTTTCAGTTTCCAATATGAAGAGCAAGGACTGTAGGTGCCATACATGTGCGATCGCAATTTTAGAAAGGACGTTTCTCAGTTCTGCAGTTGACGAAGGGATAGATAGGAAAAACATGTTTTTCCCTGTTTTTGATTATTGGTTGTTTAACATAAATAGTGAATATACCTTCAAAGTGGAGCGCTTGTCTCGTATTTTTCGTGTTTCGCTTTTTGCCAATATTTTATCAACTGAAATATAAATATAAACAAAACTTCGTGAAATGTAATGTTTTTTAAATGTGAAAATATTTAGCCGTGAAATATTGGAAGGCGGAGTGCATCCATATAAAACGAAAAATTAATTTTTATGACTTCAAAGGTTACGTCGGTAGCAAATATAAAATTTCAACAGTACGAGAATTAATGACAATGTAAATAGCGACATTGTATAAATATCCGTTAATTCTCACGTTTCTGCTTGTTAAAGTTAGATTTCTCATATTCTTTATGTCATTATAGGCTCTCTACTCACTCAAGTGTGATAGACTCCCGAAGCCATTAGAGAGGGTGTCTTTGCCGAAGTGAGCCTTTTCATTTATTAAAACGTCGTCGGCCGTTTCTACTTACTTAATTATATACATATTTTATAATTTAGCTGTGATTTATTTTCACCTAAAATTAATGGATAAATGGCGCAGCTAAGTTTGATAAACGTACAAATTAATATTTTAACATTCAAATTTTTTCTCGACCTGCCTCTATTAATTTGAATATTATATTCGCAACAATACATGTAAAAAAACAAACCATCTAAACAAAAAAGTATTTGTTGTCATTTTCAAAGCTGCTATAAATTACTTCGCAAAATTCATCAATAATGAATAAATGGTAACCTGCATTGTTATGAAAGTTACGAAATTGTTTTTGCAAATATTATTTTATGCTGCATATAACATTCTAATACGAGCATCATTCATTTTCATTTATCATAAACTTTAATGAGGTCTTTGGATTTTAAATAATATAAAATAACGTGCGGTTCTTTTTTTTACAAATTATATACGTATTTCAAGTCATGTTAAAGAAAGTAGCGTTACAAAGTCGTAAAATGAAATATTCAACCAACCTATAGTGATACTAGGAAGGGAAATGTATGATATACCACCGGTCGCTTTTTATGATCACCCATATTTCGGATACTGTGGTGCAGAGTAAAAAGTTATTCATATCATAAACGGCACCGGACATTAGTCGCCTGTACTGATATTAGCTGGCGGTCAGATCGAATTTCCAGAGAAAGATGTATCCATATATTCTACTTTACGTATATTATTTTCCATTTTTTAAGATGAAATAATGTTTGTGTTAATTGTGAACTTCTTATGGATCTGACAATATTGTAGATCAAAATGTTAAATAAAATGTTTGTTCTATAAAATCACAAAAAATACAATTGTGCCAAACTTTGTTTTGAAATTGATTCTATCTCTATGTTGATTAATTCATATATTCAAAAAACGTGTTATCAGGATTTGGAAATTGATAAGCAGGCTTAATATCAATTGAAACACATTCAACCACAATGTAACAATTATATAAAATTAACGTAACATTTATGTGAGGTATAACCATGACATATTATTTCTTACATACAGTTGTTACTTGTTATGTAAAATTCCATCTAAACGAAGTCAAATATAACTTTGATGGGAAATAAAAATTTAACAAGCGTCATTGCATTGAAAATTTCCTCATCTTTGAAATGGAGTAATGCTCTTTTTCGAAAACGTAAGATGATGTAATGGCTCTTCAGTAGTTTTATTTCCTACATTTTTTCACGAATATTCTTATGCAAATAATATTCGTATTTTAAAAATATTTATTGATTTGTATATTTCTTGTGGATAAATAGAAGTTATTAATAAATGATTTTTCTGATTACATTTTTCGGAACATTTTCTTCTTTGTTCAAAAATGTTAAAAATATAACAATATGTAATTTCTTAATAGTATTTCTTCAAAAGTATGAAGTATTTCTTCAAAAATCTAATTTTCAACTTTTCATTCTTCCTATAGGATAATATAAGCATAGCGAATTTGCAATGTCAATAATTCATCATAATAATCATGTCGCAATTCTCACTTCACCCTATTGAATATCCTGGATAGTAAATAACAAATAGAGGCTCTGATTCAGGTGCCCACTTCGGGTGTTATAATAATAAATAACAAATATTATTATACCGTACTTTGTAAATTGTAAGTATGCACAAATACTACGTGTAATTAAACTGACTGTCCATTTCACGATGTGATTGACTTAATTTCTTCGCGTCAATCAATTTGCATTATTTCATTTATACTCCTTAGATTTTTGGCAATGACACTAAAAAATAAATGTCGTTCAAAAAAACTAAAAAGCATGCTCCATTAAATCATTTTTAAATCAAGTTATCTTAATGTTGAAAAGTAAGTTGCTCTCCACAAGAAATGAAAATAAATTCTGTCGAAAGAAATATTCATTTTAATATGAATGTATACATTATTCTTCCGTATATATTGTTTTGTTATGATCTCAATTATTCATATAAATGATTTTGTCAGTTGTAGGGAAATAATATATATTCTTATACAATTTTTCGTTTGTCCTGAAACCACAATAATGTAATCTTACCCCCTGCTCGGTGCCTCTTCCGGTGTGACATATTTTTCTAATTATTTCGATTTCTTATAATAAGAAAAGGCAGTTATATTTTAAAATTGGATATCCATATGATGTTCTATTTCATTCCAAACCTAAATAAAATTCCGAATAGACCAGAAGATCCCGTTTTTACCCTGTGCGATGGCGCTTCCGGTGAGCTATAACTTAACAGATGATTCAAATAAATTAGTGCGTCTGTTCTTAATTAAACCTACTTCGCAAAAAGAACGCTTTCCGGGCTATGTGGGTTTATACCTTATAAGTAAAGTGCAGGATTATCATTTTCCGACCATGTGTGGAATTGTGCTAATTACAATTATATAATTATTTCATGTATAGACAAATACAACTCAAACTTCTAGTTTATAAGGCAAATGAGCTTGTCAATGCTTTAATTATGTTAGTGAATGTTTTTAGTTTACATTGTTAGGAAGCTAAACTGTAATGTATAAAGCTAATTTCTTACTTTCAACTAGTGTTTGGTAAGAGAGTTTAATTTGTTTATATCGTGATTGTAACTGCAATTAGATTGTCGCCTTTATACACAGTGAATAAAATTGTTTGAACATTCCCTTTGAAATAATAGTAATGCTAGATTTTCCCGAAGACTTCACCGTTGTTATTTCTTTCTGCACATGGTAAAAAAAAATAACATTTTAATTTACTTTTAATTATACTTTTATAAAAAGGGGAAAGTCTTTTTGATGTCTCATCTAATTTTTCGCCTGTCTCAACATTGGACTATTTTAATGGCGATTGCATAAAAAACAATTTATTTGATGAAATCATTTATTTATCTCTTTCAAAACATAGGCAAATTCTTTCATCTTTAATGTAGGTCATATTGAACTCCTTCCTTATATTGTACAACGTCAGACGCTTAGCGAAACTTGGTTTCAAGAAAGTCCGGTCCTAGCGTCCCCTGCGTACATTGCGTGCAAGTGATTACATATATTCCTGCAAATTACATAATTCTTTGAATTTCAGTACGTGACGCGGTACGTACTACGCTGGTGGCGCTCATAATGGGCGACAACGTCAGAGCGCAGCTTTTTGATCGATTTTTTAAAATACCTATATCTAAATGACCGAAAGTTTTTCTATCTGCATTAAGACGTTGACAAATTATGCAAACGTCGAAAGTACCGACAGTTTATGAAAAAAAGAATGACACGAGCACGTAAGAGCTTTTTTAAAAAGCGTTGTTCGCTTTTTCGGTAGGGAGCCATGAAGTGCCTCTACGCTCTGGATGAATCGCGCGTAAATTCGTCTTTCAAGTTCTGAAGCACCGCCGTAATAGAGAAGGCGTGAGAGAGTTCCGGTGCCACATATACAGGTCATGCACTGGCATGGTTGATGTATGGATGAAGAGCGAGCGAGAGAGAGAGAGAGAGAGAGAGAGAGAGTAGTATATGTACACAGAACGGGTTAGAGCCCAAAAATAACAAGTCGCGTTCAAACGCCCCGCCACTTCTGGAGGATGCGTTACTAACACACCTGCCGTCCGTCAGAGTTCACCACGTGGCAAGTGCCGAGGTAGAGGCGGCCATCCGTGTGCGCAGGAGCGGCCAGGAGACCGATTATCGACCGGCGATACCGCACTACGTCACGCCGTCGTCATGGAAATCGTCAAATCGGGAATTTCGAGGGGGTTCACGTGACTGTGTGGTGATACCAACTTCATTGCGCCGTTTTGAATAGTCCTCTGCGCAAACTCCGCGATTAGGCTTCGGGATACACGTATGTGCAGAAGAGAATCAGAGACATAGGCAAAAACAGAGATAGAGATTGAGCAAGAGATAGGGGTTGAGCAAGAGAGAGAGAGAGAGAGAGAGAGAGAGAGAGAGAGAGATCGTTTGAATTACGAAATGTGTGAGTCGTAGGGCGCAAATGAACGTTGTTCTAGCGCAAATTAACTTGGGCTGGAGATGCATGCACGACGGTTGTTATAACGTTTATTCCGTAATGGATCCGGAATTTTTCTAACGTCCACGCCATCAGCCGTGAAATTACAATACTCAGAGCTAAATTGGAGCCAGAGCGCTTCCTTGACGATTAATTGGAGAATTTATATTATTAGCGGAATTTCCGATAAGCATTCGGGCAGCAATCCGACGAGAATGATCGCTGGGAATTCTTTCATTAGTCATTAGAGGTGCGAATCGAGTTTCAATTTACGGATAGAATATCCTCTTTTACCGCAAGATCGTAATTTGTACCAAATTCTTTCTTTCTTTCTTTTTTGCTAGTATTTAATTCAGTTTCTTAAATGTTATTCTGTGGATTTACTGTAATAGCCTTAATCATGCTGTAAAATGATTTTGCTATCGATAACTAATGAAAATTGTATATATACTGTATTTTCTTCATTCAGTTTAAAGAGCTTCTATAGTCACTTTTTAACAAGACTAGCCTTGGACTCGCCTATGGATCGAGCTTGACACAAAACTCATGATAACTTGTTAGTTCCTGAATACGCGAATGCAAAAGTAAGAACGGTAAGAAGACCACTTCAGGTCAGGATGAAAATAGAATATTTCAATACGGGGGCACGAAACAGGTCATTTTCGTCATTGTATTCATTGATAATCATCACCGCGCACGTGTTGTATACGTAGTTTTTCAGGCATGCATCTCACCATGGAATATGATTATCATCTTTATATCGCACATATGTACCACTTCTATTGTAATGTACTATTTCAGAAGTGGTCATTCATATGCTACCAGTTACCTCCGTAGCTGTTTATAGAATATGTCATTTTTTTAATGCTATTCTCTGACATGATTCTAAGACTTGAAAGATAAAAAAAGGCAATAAAAAACTAATGAAAACAATTAGGTTGGATTGACAAAGCACGAGATTTGAAATTTATGTTAGAGGCTTCGCCCCTGCCTTATTACTATATACGTACGTATATACACTAACGTTTTCCGCCCAATGATATTGAATGACGGTAATGAAAAAAAAATATATAGTCTTATAGATAGCGATTAATGTTTCAGAATGGATTTTATTGTTTTTTTCTTTAAATAGGCCCAGTAATTTTTTCCAACAAATTCAAATATACCAAAAAAATGTAAAACCCCTTTTTATAAAAGTAATTTAAAAAAGACGAAATAATTAATAACTAATAAATATTCGAATATACGACTTTGCACAAGATTATGCAGAAACTCATATACATTATGCAGTCAATTTTCCACGTTTCGAATTCGAAAATGACCTAGGCGAAGGAGAAGATGAGGCATGCAGACGTGTCCCATCATGAAGAATGATTCGGCAAAGGGCGAATTTTATATATAAATTTGTCAAACCTCATCCGTTTCCGTCGCATCTTATTTCTTGGCGCACAGACGAGTAGTAGGTGGCTCTTGCAAATTATTTTTTTAGATTGCGTTTCATTTCGATATTAAAGTGAACAAATCGAATTTCGCGTCACATCCCGGCACCCTATAGTGCGGAGGGCTAAATTAGAGTTGGCAGTTTCGCAGCAACCCCCTGGCTTGTGTATGTGTGTGAAGGGGAACGGGGTGCGTGTGCCCACGACATGGAACTAAAAATTCGATGCAAGGAACGGAGTATATGAATTCGGAGGAGCTTCAGCTCGTCGCTTCGCTTTCCCTTATGTATCTTTGAGATTTGAGTTTAAGTCAGGATCAGTTCTATTTAGGGTTTCGAGACTCGCTGGCCTCATACCGCTTTAGGTTTAAGCCCGTGCGTGACTTTGCATTAATTTCCTTTAACGTTTCGTCACCTCCCGACCATATTAGCCCTAGTAATTTCAGATCCGTTTTCCATCCCTCCAACCCTACACGAGCGATTTTCTTTGTATTTGACTTGTCGCCGCTTTCCGAAGTGGGTAACTTGAATACATATCGCGTAATAAAATTGCCCAATATTTTAATAAAGCTCACCGCTCGTCGACGAATCGGGTAATGGTTATTCAACTTCAATGCATGCATCATGGTTTTAATTAATATTGAGGTTTTATTTTATAATTTGAATAACAATGAAATATTTTATACGTAGCGCAACTGCACCTGCCGCAGCTTAATGACAGGTAATTTTAAATCTGCGAAAACCCTTTACAAGAAATGTGTCAGTAATATTTATTTTAGTACTCTGCAGATTATATCGTGAATGTTATATTAGTCATGTGTATTTTCAATATGCCAATTACAAATCACTGAAGAAATATATTTTATATAAAATTCATTTAATTAAAATTAAAATTAAAATTATAAAAGTAATTTAACATCACATATTAATAGCATTATTTCGAAATTATGCATCTTAGTTTTAAAACGTAAATTCATGCTTGTGCTTAATTTTTTTGTTTACTTCATACAAATTTGCATTAAGAAATATCGATAAAATAGAGAAGTAAACAGATTTAATAAGACCGAGATGAAGAGATTAAATCGATTTTAGTTATTAATTAATATTGTTTATTTATTCATTAAATATTACTTTTTTAGTAGTAGGAAAGAAATAAAGCGTACGAGATGCCCGTCTTATTTTTCGTCTATTAAAAGTACTTGCATTGTAGTTCAAAACAAACAATTTAGATATATTTACATTTGTTCAAAAGTTATGAATGTTTAAAGTAATGTATGATAACAATGTTTGTGCTGCGTTAGCCGTCAACGGGTTAAAATTGTCGTTATATATATTTCAAAGTTTAGCAACTATTTTGCGCAAGTAGAAATTAGACTTTCTTCATAAATATGTAGACTTATAGTAAGCACATACAAGTACAAACATTATGAATGTAGACTGCTTCCCAGCCTGTAACAATTTGTGCATTTGAAAACTCTGGTGTATAAGGAATTTGCAAAAAATATTTCATTACTCGATCCATAATTAAGCAAAATGTAAAATCTGAATGGCATCCATTACTTCAACCGTATTTTCCAATACCCGATGTAAATGAATGTTTAATAAAAAAAATTGATTAAAATATCTTATTATTTTAACTGCGCACAACCGTAGTGATTAAAGTAGAAAGACTAAAATATTATTACTTTTAATTGTTGAAAATTATTGATTATTTGGTATACTTAAAATTTAATAATAGTTGACAATTACATTTTTTAGAATTATATTTATATATTTGTTTATTGTGTACGATGGGCGTTGTTAAGTTTTCGTTAAACTCTCTAGCTGGAAAAAAAAAATACACGAAAGAGAATAATTGAAAACCGATATACCTTTTTTGCATGTAGATTCAAATTAATCGAATCAACTCACTCAGCTTTTGAATGACTAATCGAATCATCATTGATATTCTATTAATTATTTGAAATAGATGAAATTCACTTGAAAGAGTTGAATATGTTTTGTACTTTTTTCTAAAAATACAGTCATTATAATTTCTATATACATACATATAGTCATTGGGGAGATATAGTCAATATACATATATATAGTAATATAAAATATTTGGTAAATATAACTCACATTACAAAAACTCGCGTTCGGGTTTACGTAATATTTAATTAAAATTGTATTTTATAATAAAAATGATTTTATACGCAAACCCTAAAAATCAACAGATTTTAATCAACAATATAAGTTGCAGTTGACCTATTTCTTTTACTTGTAAAATGAACCACATTGGGGGTATAAGCATCAAAACTCCCATTAAAGAGCACGTTTTTCTCGTGCCATTATGTTATATACAAAAATGTTTTTTTGGTGATTTAGGTCATTAATTTACTTCTGCCATTAAACCAGTTTATTTGTCAATCAGCCTGACGGAAATTAATTGAGTCTTTCCCTGATTGTGACGCCTGGACTGCCGTCGCCACAGACAGGAAGACCTGTCTTATACACAGTTACGTTTCTATGCAGATATTGTCTACTAAGTAAATCGCAATCTTACATTGCAGGTTTTGATTAATAAACAAAAGACCATTTCAGATATGATTTGGACCTACTTCTTCGTTCGCCTTACTTTCGTTACTTTGAGATTTTTCCAAATAATGAAATTGGAAGAAAAATGAATTAATGACGTATTTATAAATTACATTTAATTATTTATATTTTAAGCGATAATTAATTGCTCGTAAATTATTAGTTAATTATTATAATTTAAGTATTAATACGATAATAAAATATTGAACATATTTGCTTTATATAAACACATTGAAAGACACATTATGTATACGTGTATTGATTTTAAATAAACAGAAATTGCTTGTTACATTCAAATCCCATAAGGTTAATGGCCTTTATCTAATTTCATCAGATTCGCCCGACTTAAATAAGTGGTCCACGTCAAATTGTCATAACGCCCCTATATAGGCACGTGCATTCGGGGGGACGGGATTCTTCGTTTTGACTGGAAAACCATTTTTCACGTCTAACCGAAATGAGGCATGACACCCCAAAGATATATCTATAAATCGTTAGGATTATCCCTGAAAACCGCATTACCGCAGATAAGAAAAATACATGTTTCCGATCTCGATTATCCGTGCAACACAAGAAAAATTGTGATACACCTGGAGAATTACATTTGAAATCGTGCTACTTAGTTATGTAATTCGATGTTGATTTTGAAATAATGCGCCTGGGAATCAATATATTGTTTTGATCATTAGACAGTATGAAAAAAAGTATGGAAATTGCTTATTGATTATGCAAATTTATAAAAAGTTCATAAAGGTGAGAAACATTGCATTAATATTTTAAAACTATCAAAAATCATTTGTTATAATATAATTTCAAAGCAGATGGGCATGCTTATTGTCATCATTATTATCTATTTTTAAAAGTTCCTAAAATAATAATTGTTAATATCATTTAATATAGTTAAGAATATATAATTAAATTTTATTATTTAAATTTGGAAATTGCCAATACACAAAAATAAAGCTCCAGAAGATACAATGAATACTTTTTCACTTTGAAATAAAAAATTTAACCTTAACTGAACATCTATATTCAACCTTTAGTAATTCAATATGCAGTTGCCACAACTAAATTCGATTCTTTTAATTAACCCTTTGACGCGTATCAGTAATCTATATTGCCACCTTTTTTATCTTCTTTTTTTGGATAATGTATTAAAATTCAAGATGGTAGATCTATGATGGCGGTCAGAAATTATAAGATATTAGATTTTGATGAAAATTCTTTGTAGGGGATTTCTAGTGGTTGACATCTTGAATCCGACTTTCTGAATGTTTAAAATCTCTGTTCAGATTCATGATCAGCGACCCCTGTAATCCTAGTGCAAGAATTTTCATTAAAAAACTAAGGCTAAATAGCCTTTATAACCAATTTCCAGCGTGCGGATTTCGCATGTTTGGTGATTATCTGCATTTCTTGGGGTCGCTTATTATGAATTTGAAGTCAGATTGTCAACATTTTTTCAATATTTTTCAATGATCAACAATAAGTTTAAAACTGTATTGATTATTAGAATAGCATAACATTTAGAACATGAATCAGGTCATTTTGGGAGGGCCGTAATAAAATCTCATGAAATACAATGGGACGTATTATATTCAGTTGTGGTTAAAATAAATATTGTATCAAGAATATCAATGATGTCAGTAAACAGTGAAAAGGACAATATTGTATCTTCACGGGTAGAACAAAACGTCTCTTAGGTATCGGGGCTCCCTGGCGGCATTGCTTTCATAAAGTTATGAAAATAAAACAATATTATTCGTTATATATATACGTTTGTAAATCAGAATTTTCCTACTTTTGTTTGATCATCTCAAATATAATTTCCTGCCTGTCATCCCAGGTGGTTAACTCTGTCCTACAATAGAACTATGCAATTCAGAAAAGCGGGTGGGAAGTTTGTTTGACAATCAAGAAACTGATAAAGACATACCTGATAACCGTCGATGCAGTCGCACTTTCCGAGGTAGCAAGAGCCGCGCCCGGAACAATCATTGGGGCAGGTCGTGGAAACACCTTCGGCCTCGGTGACGATAAGCGTCACCTTATATGGCTGCAGCTCGTCGTTGTAAACAGACAAGAACCACCGGCCGGTATCCAAGTACTGCAGTAAGCTGACGTTAACCAACATTGGTTCCAGGATCGATCTCTTGGCCAGAATATGCCGAAACATTGGCGGAAACTGGTCTTCGACGTAAGCCATGCCGTTCGAACCCACTTCCTTCGTAAAGCTGACAGCCGCCACCGAAATGTCTCGCTTCAAACGATTGTCCACGCGGCCTCCTTTGACGAATTCGACAAAGTCGTACTGCGTAACGCTCGGTGCGACGTTCCGCCTCCCGTACACGGCAAAGTTTGCGCCCCAAGGAAGCGTCAGGTTCAGTCGGATGAAGGCGGGTTGTTTGTTGCGGAACTCGGTGTTCCAGAAATGGTACGGAAGAATAACGGCGGAATGAGCGACATTGTAGGACTGCAGTTCCAGCACGGCCGGCCATTGCTGCGCGGACTGCTGAATTTGTGGATCGCTCTGCTGCTGATCACCCGCGGAGTCCGCTGCGCTCGAATGCTCCACTGTACTCGTCGGCAGGCTCTCTGGAACACGAAAATATCAATTTCTCGTTTCACGTAGCACTTTGACTTCCCTTAAGGGATAGCCGTGCGGCGCGTAAATTTTTTTTTCGAAAATAATGCCGGGATGCCGGCAGAATTCAGCAGTTCGTAAAGTACCGTGTAACGAGATTTTACGCCACATTTAATTCGAATGTATCGAGCCGGCGTCTACGCGTTGCACCGGAGATTTTTATTAAATGCGGTAATTTAGGGGATTGCTAAATGTTCATTGTTTACTTATTTTTATGGACGCATGCCGTGCTTCTTGCAACCATATACGAGTAAAGAATGTAATGAGCCAAATTACTTCTTATTGAAAAATTAATAATTCATATTCCGTTAATAGCTGCGCGTAGAACTCTGATGTAAACTCGTGGAAACTCGGTAATATTCATATAAATGTAACAAATTCAACTTGAAGTACATTTTTAATGCATGATATTTGAAGTTTCTGAAATGCATATTACATTCAAAGTGAATAAAAACATATATATATCTACACGTAATGACTCGACTTACAAAAAATTAAATTAAATTCATATACTGAGAATTTTTAGCATTTAAATATAAAATCATTATTGAGAACATTTTGTGAACATTTGAACTGACGAAATGTTAGACTGAGACTTGGATCCATATATTAAAAAATAATATCATTTTACTGAAGTTTTGTAAATATTCAAATAATAGTATTAGTATTTCCTTAGGATTACAAGTTTTAATTTCAATATAAAGCACAATTAAACAAAATAAAATATTTCGTCTTTTGAACATTTTTTCAAACTTGATTTACATTATTTTTTATTACAAAAAATCTGAAGTGACAACATTTTCTAAGGATTAGGTGAAACTTTAAACGGAAATAATTTCTTCATGAAAATAACAAAGTAAATTTTATTTCCATGATCGTAGATTATGATAAATTATGGCAAGTTAATCATGATTGTGCATATTTATGGAAAATCTGGTTTTTAAAGAAATATTGAAATCTTTGTGTAGATGTGATATATCGGGACGGTTATCTATTCATTTATTGATATTTTGCCCCTTAATAATAAATAATAATATATTTATTAGGCGTGTAAAAAACAATCCTCTTCCAAACTTTTTAGTATATGGTTCCATAATAAAAGTACACAAGATGGTTGTAGTTAAAATGTTCCGGCACTTGATATGTGCCCTCTTTAGGATTTAAAAAAAAAAATGTAAAAATGACTAGAAAACATTAGGCAAAATATGAAGCTTGTAATAATAGTTTCAATTTGAAAAACATAATTCATCTACAACATCAACTTTGTATTAGCACATTATGAATTACCTAAAAATTAGTCAACCGCATTATTAGTATTTATATTTGAAAATTAAATCCTCACAAACGCACTGTAAATTATATTATACACTATTATATAAATTGCCAATAAAACGTTCATTAAGTTAATTTTGTAGTGAATTTAAATGAGTTTTTGAAGTTTATTATTCTTAATGAATTTAGTGACATTGATGGATCAAATTTTAATATACATTTTCAATTTATTTGAAAAAAGCTATATACTCAATATTGTAAAATATTGATCCGAAAATATTTACACAGCATATATGTAAAATTATTAATTAAACTACAGATTAAATTGGAATAATAGTAAGTAATTATCCGAAAGATAATTTTCCGTAAAATATAATTTATTGCTATGAAATGACAGTAAATATGTGTGGATTTATATCTGCTTTTATTTGCTATGTAAAAATAGACGATTCAAACTTCATGTTCATTGGATTGAACATTTAATCATACATTATAGAGAATAAAGGTTACTGTTGATAGTTTTTATTATAAAAATCAGATGTTAGTCTGCTCCAAACCATACAGTTTCTTTTTGTATATTACTTATTAGTGGTATACTCGAAATTCGTGGTAAAGAAGTAACTGTTTAAAGTGATTTATGATCTACCGCGAAATGTGAGGCTTGTATTTCAAATTTTAGCGAGTGAGTTGAAAGCCTCACATTTAAGTTTCAAAATCCACTTAATTCTATATTCTCGATAAAATCTGATGAATTTCTATTACAAAAATTCATATAAAAATAAACTGACGGGGTATTCAATTTCGTCAAACTCTCGCATATAATGTAAACATGTTGACGAATGCATATAATGATCAATAAATCAACAATAAATAAATGAAAATGAAAAACCGTTTATTTATGAAATTTGCATGCATTGGACAAAAAGCGTATTAATCAATTCAGGTTACATTTCGTATTTAACAACATTATTAACGATTGTCGATTTTTAATTTGATTTGCCCATGACTTAATTTCAGATTTCGATCAATTCAAAGTCTCGATTTGCGTTGAGGCTGACCCGTCCTGTAAACTATAAAATCTGATGGAACTGTTCAAGTAAACCTGCTCAATGTTTCTAATGTTCAATAATATATATATATATATATAAGACGATGATTAAAAATTTGTTTTTACTCGCTTTTTTACAGAAGTTAAACAAAATATATTTAAAGAAATTTTATTACAATTGTACTTTGTACCAATAAAAGCTGACCTTACCATGAGAAAACCACGAACTGAATTTAATTTTGTCTTGAATTAGCTACAAACGTGTTTGATCATCCGAACAGTAAAAAAATGTTCGGCGAGAATTGTCCCATGTTCGACATTGACAAAAACGGAAATGCTAAAGCAGACCGCGCTGCCGCGATTCCGAGAACGCTACATTACAGTCCGTGGAAACCTTAATTATGTGATAACTGCCAGCAATAAAATTACATTTCAAACAGCCACTCATTCGTATTTCTATATTTCCCCCTTGCAAAAAACTGCGGTATCCGAATATCCCATGGAATGTGAGTGGTCAACCATTTTAAATTATGTTATGCTCAGAATGCCGCGTAGTGGTCGTAAGAATTTAATCTGATTTAACACGTATTGGTATTTACTAGGTATATGTAATTACGAGTTGAATGCTACGCGGGAGAATTTTATGGGCTCTACTTATAAGATATCTGCAGCAACCTGTGCCGCGTGTTTCTATTCTCACAGTGAACAGCGGCATATTTGTGCGGCCACTTGTCCTGTGGGAACCATTAATGTCAGATTTAGGCATTTATGAGCCAAGACTTTCATTTGTTTACGTATTGTATGCCATTCATACTGCTTCATTCATTCCCCGACCTAAAACTGAGCATTTGAGTCATTCGTTAGTTTTGTTTCAACCCAGAATGTCGTAATTTTGGAGATTGTTTGAAGTGTATACGTATAAAAATTTAACTTACATATAAAGGATAAAATATGTGTTACTCATAATCAATATTTGTATAAATGTTAACTGTCAGCAAAAATATCATTAAAAAAAATCAATTGTAAAAATATCAGTTTCGTTCGTTACATATATTATCTTATTAATAAATATAACTGATTATCAAACTCGTGCAACCGATATTTTATTTTATCTGTAGTCTAATATAACATTATAATGTCGATATTATTTAATTGAAAGATAACCAATAGATATAAATATCTATCAATTAATATTCAAACCCGATGATGTTGTTCATTATTTTCAAAGTAATAGATAGATTTGATAAACCAAAGAATTTTTTATCATATTATAATCATTCCCTAGTAGAAAATAAGACCAGTTTATGGCTATTTTTGTCTGGACTCCATTATTTTTAACAAAGGGGCCAGAACAATTTCACAGAAACTTTTGTTCTTTTCTACTAGGGTTATTTTATTATTAATAAAGTATTTAGTATTTTAATTCTGATATAATAGCTTAAAAATATATAAATTGTTTAAGACCAGTAACAATAGAAAATCAATATCACGTTTACGACAGGTATGTTATATTTTTGGAAATTAATAATGTAACGTATTTATTCAATTTTCTGAAATAAATTTTTGAAGAATTTAGCCCAGAAAATTGTGTTTCCAAATTTTACAATTATGTGCAAAGAGTAAGCAATGAAGACTTTATTTTAAAGAATTCAAATTTTTTACGAAATCAGCCTTCGTAAATTTCAAAGATATTTCTTAAAAGTCGATTTGAAAATCTATCATTCATATGAAGATTTAGGTCGTACAAATATTTCATGCGCACATCGGACAAGCGTCTATAAAAATAATTCAATTTTACAGATACAACAAATGAAGAATCTATTTTCGCTGCATCCACGTGAATTGGGGTATAAAATTGCAATGAACATTCTGCAATGCCTGCATTAAACAAATATAAAAAATGCGCTTTAATGTGTGAAATCAATAGAATATAAACCCTTTTATTCCCCCCCGCCCCCCCACACCCCCTTTCATGTTGGTTTCGTTCCGTCCGTTTTAGCGGCAATAACAGCGGTTTTCATATGTATATAATGTTTGTTATTGGTTTTGCATTAAATTTATGCTTTGAAACTAGGAAATAAATTTGAATCTTCAATCGCGTCAAGTGATGTAGATATACTTTCTTTTAAACTTACCTTCTGTTGGCAGTTGCGTGGATATCGAGTCGTGAACATTCGAGTTTTCGTTTGTTACAGCCTTGATGTCTTGCACAAAAATACAATTCGCATTGTCTATTGGTCTCATGGAACTAACGGCTGAAAAGAAAGAGAATTGCGTGACATTGTCGAACTTTAAATTAAACTGAAAGAAAATTAATCATTAACTTTCTAAATTTATTATATAATCATTACCACCGTGTTTGTAATCAACTTAAACAATTTATTTTTGCAGGTTTCTAATTGTAACAATAGCAGATTAAAAAGTACTTTGTTTTATGAAACATATTCATGGGATGAAAGTAATAAATAAAATATTCATAGTCCTAATTTTTTGTTTTGAACAACTGAATACGTAACATCTCAAAGGAAATGTGAGCTTCTCAAATAGTAAAGACGTAGTAATATATAATTAAAGGCAAAATTAAAATGTAAATGTATAACGCGGTCTGCTTCAAACTTTTTAATACTCTTAACGCCTCATTAAGCTCTATTAAAATTTTATAACTCGTAAAAAGTATATATATTTGACATTCTTATTTGAATACAGGGTTAATAAATCTGCAGTACAGATTAAGGAAAACAAAATGTCGGAGGCGATAAAATATGTATATAAATATATATTGGAGGTTTTTGGTACTCCCGATTACGAATCTGATCAACCTCATGGGATTCACAGTGGAGATCCTAATATATGACAACATTCGAATTCTAAAAACGATGCAAACATTTCATCAATTACTTATCATATCACGTAAAAATATATTGTATTCATTCTGGCAATATCAATCTATTATTACAATATTTTGATTGAAATTTTTGTGCAATACTTGGAGGAACAAATAAATGCCGCTGAGATAAAAATACCTCGATAATCCCGCGTTGAACGTCGGGTGACAAGTTTGGATCTCGACTATTTAAACGTTCGACATGCGAAAATGCAATACGCCGATGAGTATTAAAAAATAGAGATATGCAAAGCGGACGTGTGCAGGTGCTGTCTCGCATTTGCAGTAAAAACGAGCATTCCTCCGGGAGGCTTTCGGTATCGAGGCAAAGCGCGCGTTATGTGTGCACCTATCGCTAAAATCGAATTGCACTGAGCTGTAAACGACCCGAGGAATGACCTTATTCCTCGTTGCTCCTCTTGCCAGCGCGTATCGTTTCTGCCAGGTAATATGAAATTTAATATTATAGTTATAGCTTATATGGAGAGGACGGAATCAGGAAATGCTCGAATTTCTGTATTATTTCGCGAAAACGTCTACAAAGCTGATGTTTTTCTATTTGTCGATCTTCAGAGCCAACGGGGACTGTAAAATCAAATCGATCTCGGCGAATCAACCGAAATCGGAACATCAAATTGGCCGGATCATCGGTGCAATTTTCAAAATAGGGAATTTCCAATCGATCGAAGCCTATTTAGGAGTATCGTGAATGATGAATGGCGGTAATGATTCGGGAGAAAATGTTTAATGACACGAGATTTGCAAATTTCAAGATGAAAATCTTGGAAATTCGTTTAATAAATTACAATCAATTCAGAATTTACTTGTTTTTTTAACAAAATTTTCAACATTTTAATTTACCTATAGTTCTAGCTTTTGTTCATTACATTACAATTTCATTATTTTGCATTATCATATAGTAGCTAATCGCAATAGTAGTTTAACTACATGATCAATTAAATTCGTTGATAACGGATAAAAAAATCATTTTTCCGCACTAACAGGATGAAGTTTGAGCAGTTTAATTTTCAGTTAATTAATGTTAAAAAAACAATATCGACGTATTAATTCGAATACGTTTATAAAATTTATCAGTAAAAGTTATTTCAAAATTCCGTTATTCTCGGTATGTTAGCCTTGACAAGTGACAGATAACACGAACTCGAACGAATAAATGACAGTTGCACCGGACAATAGCTCAAACACATTCAACGCCAACCGTCATTTCGATCATATTCCGTATTTTTTTTTTTTTTTTTTTTATTATTCAACAATATATTGCAAATAGGCTCATAAATCGTTCAACGTCAATATCTCATCCTCACAACAGGGTAGGACGAATTAAATAATTATTTATTAGCCTCTAAAGTCAAATAATTCACCAACAATTTTCAAAAACTTGTTTGTTTAAATCGGCGGTTAACATTTTTTTCAAAATCGTTTCTTTAATGACGTGTGACCGATTCGATAATGAATATTGGAATGGGAAAAGCAGCTTCTTCAAATAAGTGTCTCTGTGTATGCCGAGAATAAAATAACTTCATTATTTGAGTGAGTCGAACTACATTTATGAGAAGTATAGACAAAAAATCATTACGCCAGAGTTCAGTGGTATAACTGGATTAAAGAACTAAGAGTTCGAGGCAGTTCGATACACATTCCCTTTAATTATCAAAGAAAATCATTTCGATCATCGATTTATATTCGGCTAAAAGATAATTAATGATCAGGTAATATAGTAAACTTTTTACTATGTTTTTTATAAGTACAGTAAATAAAGTAAATTACTAACAGAATGATGGTAAACTGAATGAATGATCGAACAACCCGTAAATCCGTTTCATTAACTTTAATTGACTATGTACATTTACTTGATTCATTTTACTTTATTTTCAATCTGGACAGTTACTAAGACAAATTGTCCGGTTTAATTAAATTTAGCTCGAAGGACATTTCCAATCCCCTCAAAAGGACTCCTACCACTGACTGGATTTTATTATGACTACATAGAATATTATGGTGGCTGGCTATAAGTACAAAGCATTTCATTTCCACATATAAGTTTCATTTTATGGTACATTCATATGTTAAATAATAACAAATGATTAAATTAATTGCTTTGCATATAGATTCACAAGAATTGAATCTAATAATGGGACAAATTTAATTTTATTCGACTTGTTCATTCATATTAGTGCTGCTTTCTTATATTACTTATATTTCTTATATTTAAAAGAAGATTCTTACCTCCAAAGTAGGCGAGCATGGCGAGGAGTGCAACGGAAACTAGGATCATGGCTATCGAAAAACATTTCCACGAGCACCTGTGTTGACATCGTTTATCGATGTGGAAACGCGACGGCGAGTACGGCGAATAATGGGGTACGACGGCTGCTCGCATGGGGAACCCTGGCATAACCAGGGGTTGACCTTGAGGAACCGCGGCATTGGTACCGCCATTTCCGGCAACGCCCATGCCGGGGCCGAGGGAGCCGACGGGGATCTGCTGCTGCTGCGGTGGTAGCCTGGAACAAGGAAAACAAAATTTAACGTTAAAAGGCTAATTTAACAAAGTTTGAAACGCTGCACACTGTATATATATATATATAGCTACATCGAATAACAGGGTGGACAAAGCATACTTTGCGAAATACCATTTTCCGCCCGTACCCCTGGGTAATTCGTTCTACCTAACGTGAAATGACTTCGGACATATTTCTACGCGTCCTCGTGTTCGGTAAATAACTCCTTACTTTTTTCGAATTATTTATGCAACTACGAAAAAACGTAGCTTATTGTCGCAGAAATTATACTAACAAACGAGATGTGGGCCATTTATGTTGTAATTTTAATATAAAATATGCAATACTTGGGGATTTACATCTGGGTTAACTGTAACTTTGTTAATCTTATTCCGGCGTTTCTAGATGAAGGGTATACCACTGGCTAATATTATTCATTATTTCTATATGCAAGAGAACAGTCACTTCTATAACTATAATTGCTTTTCAAGAACCGTTCATCGTTGAATAAGAATCTAGTCTTATACTGCAACTTATGCAACAGTTGCTCGATGTGGTGCAATGTATTTCAGCATGCATGACAAGTTATTCTCTAACAAGTTAAATCGCACCAAGTTGTTGTAAGATAATTCATAATGTGTGTGTGTGCGCGCGGTATGCTTTTACACACATCTTATTATCATAAGAAAGTATAAAACATATGTATTGCAAAAATCCAATCAGACTACTTGAGTATTGCATTAAGAACTACAAATATTGTATTAGTACAGGGAATGTATCTGAATCGATCAGATTTTTATAATATTATTAACATAGTTTTTATTACGCCTCTTTCGTGTTGATAATTGTAAATAATAATTTTGATAGATTGTGTTTCCAGTTTTGCGTTGGGCCACATGTGGGTAATAAGTCATCAAGTTCCTTCTATTATGAAAAAAATAAATGAATCCAAAGAAAATCAATATTATCTTTTTCTGTTTCCACGAATCATGATACTTTAAACAAAAGAGAAATTGAACACAAATACAGGTATCGGGTTATTTCCATTGCTAACGCGTTTGATGTACGCGACTCTTTACCAGACGCGGCGACGGAACTACACATTTTATTAGCCCTTTTTCATAACGATATCTTTATTTCCACCATAATTACAGAAGTAATATAATTGGATGCTCGGTAAAAAGTAGATAACAATGATTTCCTACGGTAATTGGGTTCAATTAAACCCTTTCAATTCTGCTCAGCCATACCGAGTGGGACAAACGTTGAGGCCATTTTCGATTTAATTACTTAAATTGCTATTGACCGTGTTTTGTTTTATTTGCCTCACGTTTTGCCCTTACTAATTTTTGACCTCTTCTCAATTATAAAATTTATTTCTATAGCAGTCACGAATTACTTCCATAATTTCGCAATTGAAAATATTTAGTTAACCTTGACGTCAATAATAAGAGAACTGTATTTCTCTTTTTCGGAAGAAATGAATCTGTACCCTTTAAAACAACTAAAAAAAATAAAAATGACATTTACTGATATATTTTCAATGAAAGCATGATTTCGTTATGAATTTAGTATTCATCGCTCCGCAATCTATATACTTTTTTCTTTTGAGCGCGCGATAGGGCTGTAAGTTCGGACACAGTCCCTCTTTAGTTCGAACATAAGCTGAAGCTTGTAAGGTATACCAAGCGTTTGATCTGGTGATCATCAATTTTTCTTTCCCCACAAGTATCAGACCCTATTTCTTTATACTCGCCATATTATATCTCGGCCTGGTCTACGTTGTCCTCTCATATCCCTTGATAGATATTAAACATCACATGTATCAGTCTTATTTTCGTAGGGTCTAAAACCGCACGGAGTATAGGTGAACAGATTTCCGTCGAAAGTATCTTTTGCCAATATTTTTTCAGAATCTTTATACATTAAATTAATCTTTATATTACTTGCGATATAAATTGCCCTAAGCTATATATTTATTATGCATTACTATTTTCTATACAAATCTGAATTTCAGGTTTGCTAACGAAGGGGAAAACAAATATATTACGAAAGTCATGATTCATGTATGTAAATATATATGTAGATAAGCTTTGCGAGTTTGGCAAGTGGTCGTTTACAATTTAACGGCAACATACAGTTTAAAAAATGTTAATATTGAAATGCAAGAGATTTATAATAATGTACGGGGAAAGAAAGATTCACGAATACGTCGTAACTATACAACCCACACACTTCAGCTTATGTGCAGGTCAAGGAAGAATTATGGTTTGAAGAACTTATGTGAACCAAAATTTGAATTATGTACCACTGTGACAGTTTTTGTTAAAAAAGGCGCATTTTATTTGAACCTTCTTTATCTGTATTACACATTTTGATAAAGAATTTTCCAGAAATGTTATAGAATACTTTAATTTAATAGTAGTTAAAAACATTGTTGTATTTGGTTTAATTGAATTACTGGAGTGTTATCTCTTCACCCCTCCCCTCGCCCCCACCTTAAAAATATTTAACTCCGATGATAATGATGTAGATGATGATTATGATAATAAAAATGACAACGGTATTGATTTTTTAATTCCTGTTACTGATAGTAACAATATTGGTATAATTGAGAGTCCCTTGTTTGCCTTTGTAACTCCTAAAAACAAAGTTTTCAACTTTAAGTTTTCAAAGAAAGCTAATAGGTCAAAACACGCTCCAAAGAATCTTTTAAAAATAATAAAACAGTGCAATAGAAATTTCGAACCATTATTCAATTAATTTTTCACTACTTTGAAATGGTTTGTGAAACGTATAGTTATTCAAAATTGAACAATTTTTGTTAGAAGATTTCGGTACAAAAAAAAGAGGAATCTTTCAAATTATTCGGAATTGAATTGCGTTTTCCGTAAATTAAGATATACATAAAATAATAATAATAATGTCTTCGTTTTAAGGACGATCATATTTCTCTGATAATGCATGCTGTATGTAAATAACATAGATTAACTGCAAAATTAATGATTATTTATCTAACTAAATATATAAATCTAACCGGTGGGAGAAAAATATGACTGGATGCGGTGAAATATTATTAATTCATGAAATAATAGTCTCGAGTAACGAGTAAATTCGATTAAACTTATTTTATCGATTAAAAAAAGCGGCGAATACAATGCTTTTGCATAAATACGCAAGTAGCGAGTGAAATGAAAAAACCTGATCGGCTGAAACCGAATTATTTTCTCACTCCGCACCCTTCACTTTCGACGTACGAAGAGAATGAAAACACAATGGGAAAAATCTTGACCCGTCAGTTAAATCGGATCATTCTCCCGAGGGAGATCGATGGGCGAGTTAGGGAATAATGGTGAGTTGTTTAGACATTATACCCGTTCGAAGCTCACTGATGGGATGAACTTTTATTAGGACGGTTCGACAGCGAATGTTCAAGAATAAAAAATGTAATAATTGCGATCTCCAGAGAAAACTCTTGCATGTCAATAAAAAATGTACATTCTTCGTAAAAAAAAAAAAAAAAATACAAAAATATTTAATTAATTCTATTGAATTTGTTTCGCTCATTAACGATCAGACTCATATGTGGTTATTTATTATTAAATTAGTAAATAACAATTTCATATATTAATTACGTATACAAATTTAACTACAATAGAAATTCAATATTACTTTATTTGTAATGTTATCCCCATTTATACCAATTGTAAATATGTTAAAAGTTATCGTTATCTGATATTTGAAATCATTTCGCTGGTTAATTATAAAATGTTTTATGGTATCGTCACTCCGCTTTCTACGGGGGTGATTGCGTTACATTGTACGATCCGTTCGAAGCTTTAAATATGATTCACATTGCGCATTTAAAATAATCCAATTTATTCTTGGAGTACCGATTTTATTACGGATAAGAAAACGCGATGTTTTAGTCATTGTAATGAACTAATGCTAAGCAGCAGTACAAAATGTTACACCTCCTACACACAGAATCATGTCATCAGTACGTCCTACGTTAATAATAATAATAATAATAATAATAATAATAATAATAATAATAATAATAATAATAATAATAATAATAAAAAAGGATCTTTTATTTTTCTACCTGATCATGAAGTGACAGGAAATTTGTATGATAAAGATTAGAGTTAAAATTCATTCAGTCACGTTTAATTAATAATAATCGTTCTATTTTTAATTCTATACATTCATTTCATCGTTCTCATTTGTTTTTGCAAAATTATAAAACAATAAGGAAGAAAGAGTCGTAATTGGCAAAATATTTATTAAAAATATTGATTTCTAATTTTAAAAATGAATACTAATTTACATTACAAAAAATTATATGAAATATAATTTTATTTTTATTATATTTTTATATTCATTATTTATTATTTATTTTCATAATTTTTATATATTAACGTAATATAAACTTTTATAATATCATTGTTATCAATATTATTGATTTATTTTAAGTTCATTTAATATAGTTACGAAGTGTATATTGTAATGCTTCCAATTTCGTAAACTATGAGTGGTATTTCATCAATATTTCCGGTTGCATTCTTAGTAAGTTTATTAGCTTTTGAACGGTCACTAATTCTGAGGATACCGATAATTAGTATGCATTTGCGGATACTTCTCGGAAAAAATTCGGACCCCACAATTTTGCAAAAACGATTTCGTAACATTCCCAGTCAACAATCACAGAAGTTATGTCCCATTTATGTAACAATTACATCAACAGGAATAGTTACATAGCAATTACGTCACAATTCCTGTTATGTAACTGTGACAATTTGGAGGCGGACATTTTGATGTAACTGTTACATAATTGTGACGTAACTTCTGTGATTGTTGACTGGGTTAATAAGAAAATATATTTCTCGAGAATGAAAAAATAAAAATATATAATTTTATATAAAACAAAAAATGTATATAAAGTATACATTTGTAGGAATAATAATTTTTTAAAATTCTTACACACACATGTGTCGTTAATTTTTGAAGAATATGGATAGATTCTACTTTCGACATTGAGTTATCGAATGTAATAAAGATTCTTGTTGGAAATACAATTTTATATACACTTTTAGTCATATATCCGGAAAGTATGTGTTTGTTCCCGATGAAGGACGCAAAAAACTCTCTAATACTCCATCATACACAATAAATATATACGTCATTCAATTTCTAAGTGAAAGTGATTAGAAGTAAATTTAATTTAACATTTAATTCATTTAATTGCTACATTTATAACGTATATGTGTATATATTATTAAAGAATGATTTAGTGCGATTAAAGTATCAAACTTATCATTTGTCGGAGTTCTAAGAGGTTATAAGTTTTTTGTTAAACATCAAAACATAGTTACGTCAGAATATAGTTAAGCAATTTGTCATGTTTCGATCATTCCATACTACATGTATGTTTATGTATGTATTGTGTATATAGATCTTTGCATAGTTGCAGTTGCTCGTTCATCGTCGGCTACAAGTACTGCGGAATGAGCAATTAGTACACAAATTCTAAGCAAGAAATTACAGAATATTGCGCTTACAATGTAATGCCTGAGGTATTACTGAATCTAAGCTGATTCGGCAATAAGTAGCACCTATTGTTATTCTATTTTCTTTTAAATAAATGTATGCCTCATATTAATGACAGAGAATAAAACAATGACTACTCGTTCGCAATACGTTATACCTTATATGTTATTTTTTAATTCATTTTCTTAATGTGATTCGTAAGTCGGGAGAGAAATGAGACTAATCGATTTTTTTGAAGTAAAATTTTACTCTGACATAGCTTGCTCAATATCCCCATTATACCATTCACTTTAATAAACAAGTAATTTTGATTTCTGAGCTTCTGAACAATTTTGATAAAATAGTAAAATATTGTTCAGTTGTAGTATAAATTACTACTAATTTATCAATAAAATAGAAACCTCGGTACACGATTCCAAGTGTTATACAATCAGTTATTCTTGTGTAAAAATTTGAAACTTTTTTAGAGATAGGTGTTCGAAATTACTGATTTGAAGCTTGTCCTGAAAATAGACTAGATGTAAAAAGCTGGCTTATTTGATTCTTCGAGTTGGGTCGATACAAGTCCAGACATGGTATTACAAACAAATCATGCGTCCAAATCAAGTTTCGTAATAACGCCCATTCGAGGGACATTGAAAATTACCCAAACCCGGATAAGCTTCCCCAGCTAAAGTCAAACTATATTAATAAGGAGAGTCATTAACAACTGAAGTTTCCTACTCGGCTACTAGGTTTCCTAGTCTTACAATTTCCACCCGGGCTATAATGGTTGTGTACACTATGCAGCAATATGAAATAGAGAAGTAAAGTCAGTAATTATACATCTGTTATACTTTTAGATAAAGCAAAATTTATATCGTACTTCATTTAAAAAATCTGTTGAAATCTACATCAGGACAATGTTGGTGGACAGCATATCTTATAAATAATTATAGAAACATTTCATTATATGATTAAGACTCGTGCGAGTAATACGTGATATATGAATTCTACTGATGCAGGAATAGGTGAAGTTAAATACATTGTCAACTATTTAAAAAAAAATAAAAGTTCCTAATCTAATCGGGAAACAACTTATCACGACATTTGCTCTTTATTTTCTCATTAGAGAGCAAATATTTCTCATTTTCACTTATAAAATTTCTCTCTTTCTACCGCTTGACGAGAAAATGGCAAAAACGATCCCAGTGGTATTTATCAGACGTGTTCCAAGTTCGGTCACGTTTTCGCGACTGTCGGTGATGTGACTGCGGACGATCGAGGATGAAGAAACGAGGAGGCGAGAGCCACTTGGTGGAAGGCGAGCGGGAAGGTTTTAACGTTATTACACACGCGTGGAAGGAGGACAAGAGAGAGAGAGAGAACTAGCGGCAAAGAACACCAGCAGCAGGAAGAAGATCAGGGGAGGATCAGGACAAAGAGGAGGAGGAGGATGAGGAAGAGGATGAGGAAGAGGAGGAAGAGGGTCTAAACTCGGAAGCGAACTTTTGCTTGCTGAAAGTATAATATACATATAGACTGGGGGCTACGAGATATAGGGGAGTGAAGGGAAGGATGTATTGTGGTTGTGTTCGCCTGGCCGCGCAAACTTTGGTGGTTCTCGATCACTCTTCGCTCGCGCTCTCCGAGAGCTCGTTGCGGAGGACCACCTTTGTCGCATCCTAACAACGCCGAACGCCCGTCGTAAGAAGCTCGAGGGCAGGAAACCGCCCACGACCCTTCCTCCGCCCTCACCCTTGCGCCCCGCTGCTAATGCAGCAGCGGCGCGCGGAGTCGTGAGAATATTACACCACGTGTGTCGGTAATAAGATTGCGCACGTGACGACAATACAAAAATCCCGCGGCAGCCAAATTACGTTCGCTTATACCTATATCAAAATCCTTCGGCGCTTCTCGCCGTTGCGCTAATATATACGCCTTTTATGTGTACTTGGTAAAATGGAGATTCCTTCTAAGTGCAGCGCTTTGGAAAATAAAACTGGCTGAATGCAAAAGGCGTGACCAGACGGGAGATGCTCCCTACTTAGCGACTGGAAATTTTATTGCGATTTTGCGACAATTGCGAGGCCTGTGCCTTTTTACACTTGCAGATAGCCAAGAACCCCAGTCTGGCCAAGTTACCCCATTGAAGCTTTATCGCTTCTACGCATACAATTCCTCGTTCGTGTGTGGGTATTACTCTCATAACGAGATTGCACGAATAGCGACAAAACGTGAGCGGATCTTACCGACTTGCCCTACTGTTGAAATATCATCGTGCATGGTGTTTGACACATTAGGGCACCTTCGACATTGTGAAGTCGGATGGGGTTCATATAATAGGACTTTCTCACGTATATATCTGTCTCCAAAAATTTATGCTCATGATTACATTCATTCTTTTGCAATTATATTTACATTAAATGCCAGCATTAAAAGTTACTCGTAAATTCGGATTTTCCAGATTTTTCACATTTTAATGAAGAATAGTGTAATGGTGCGGTTAATTTATATATTATCATTAGTAAAAAGAAATGTGACATGTTTAACTGAAAATTTGAATTACTTTGAATGATTACTCGCAACTATTTCATAAGATAAAATTCCAGGAATATATAGATATTTTTCTTTTTTACTTCTTCACTTTTTTATTCGCTCAACACTTTATTGAAATCGAAACATTGTAACCTTGATCCGGGTAAAAAAATTACTGAATATAAAGCCTTGGCCTCTATACATCCATATACGAACCACTCAAAATATACTTCCTTGAAAATTAATTTTTCAGTTATCAATGAATTAATATAAAATCTTACAAATAAAGAAATTGTTCTCAATCAAGTTCCATTCAATTTTTTGAAAAAACTTATTTGTGATGAAGTTTTAAGAAATTTAAAAATTATACCATACACATATTTATTAAAATACAGCATATATTTTGGTGCATATTGAAAATATTATTTAAACTTTATCGAAAGTAAAAAGGGAATTCTATTTTTTATGCTCGAATTCGAATTGGCATTAAGTAATTGATATTGTCTACGCCTCCTGCAGTTCCAGGTCACATAAATAATATAGAGTTAAATTTGGCGTGACACTAAAGTTTCAGAAATAGCACGAAAACTTTTCATGACACTTTCCCTCTACAGTGAATTCTCTTCGAATTTCTCGTCGTGAAATCTCCCTTCTTTACTTGTTTATTGATTAAATTTTTACCTTCACAGACGTTTATAAGAAAAAGTTTATATTTTGTTCATATAAGACGAATTACGTCTTATTCTGTATCAATCACACTTCGAATTCTAAAAAGAGCATTGTTCTCGACATGCACTTTAATCACTAAAAATCATTTATATGCAAGTTCATTAAAAAAACATGTTCGACCAATCTTCGAATTAGGACATAAACTTTGATAGTCTAAAATTCAAGGAATGGAGTTATCCGTTTTAAAACGTACATGGACAATTAGATATGCAATTCCAGGCTCTTTTTGTAAAAAGTCACACGAAAAAAAATAAGATATCCCTGAATTTACGTCATAAGCTTTATTAAACCAACGTCACAGTTTGCTGGATGATTACCTGTGTAATACGACAAAACTTAATACGTTTTTTAGTTAGAATTGATGTAATCTCCGCTGTTGCGTACCTTCATGGTTTTAATTGGTCGTATATGTTACACCTACGTCTTTTTATGCGCGCACTTTTATATTTGACCACTTTCTATGTAGCTGAATACTCGAAAATACGATCGGTAACATTTTCTCATTTTACAGGCCAATCTAAAAATCCTCCAAATAAATAGAAACGGAGCAGTAGGTTTAATCGTAATTTTTTATCGGTACGTTGCACTCGGTTCGAACGGAGTAAAGATTGATACATCGGGAAAGAGCAACTGTTCAGCGTACTAAAATACAACGCAAACTTAAGAAGGGAAAATAATAAGGTATAAGTAATTGCACCTTCTATATCTATAATATTAAAGTCGTAAATTCAAATATTCAAAGCCTACAGTCAATATCGGAATTTTAAGTCTAATTAACCCGGAATGTAAGATGTACGTTTTTCGTAATTTTATAATCATTCTTCAACCAAAGTTATTTTTCGAAAACTAAGCGGTGGTATGTCAATTAATTTCATTGGCTTAAAGTTCTAATATTCGTTGCATAATTGTGTCGTATTTACTGAAGAACTAATTTCGATTGATATCGTTGATAAGAGTATTTGTTTTGATGACTATTTATTTTGTATTATCGATAATTGTTAAAAGAAACATCTTAATAATTCGTTGAAGAATAAGTCCGAAATCATTGAAGTTTATGGAAATGTCATTGTTTTTTCACTTTAGTTTTAATTTTATAATAGTCTCTCGAACTATTGAATCGCATTTTTATAATTTTATCAAGTGCATTATTATTTAGCAACTTCGTAAATTATATACAGAGACACATTCTATAATTTTGCTGCAGTTTTCAATCGTTTTCTTCAAGTTTCTTTATTCTGTTGACCGCAAACTTTTCTCCGGTAAAAATTCTGCAAATCGTGCAAGTCTACGTAGTGAGTAATGAGAGACATAGGCAAAGTTTTGATGGAGATGGAACGAGACAGTATGATGTCGACGAGTGTCAGGTAAGGTTGAGCAGTGAGATGTAATGCGTTCGTCGGAAGCAGGTCTCGTCATTATCATAAGAGCGCGTATGAACAAACTCTTATTCCTGTCGCATCTCCTGTTACGGGAGGGTCGAGATGGCGATGTAGAAGACACGATTGCCAAGAGTCAGCGAAAAATATTCTACTAAGCTTTAACGATGATGATGTGACGCTTACACTCGTTGAATCTGCCAAGATCTTATCGCAGGTAAAACGAGGTTCTTTATTTTGCGAGGAATAACAAGTCCGCCTTCTTCGTTCTTTGTCATCTTTACATTCGTTCCCGTGTTCGACGGTTTCGCTTAAATCGTTTCAAGTTTTTCATCTGACTGAAATGAAATAGTTGAGACCGTCCTTGTATTATAAAATATATTCGCCAGAATACTTATTGTACAAACTTTTACACGAATAAATCAGTAAAACTGTAATGTGTTGCAGTACTAGTATTGCATATAGAGAACTACGAATATTGTAAATCGATCTTCATCGATCACATCAACATATAATTACAATGAAAACTTAATATAATTAACTTTTTACGTACATTCATACACTTTACAACCATTACAAACGGTAAACACGTATGTATGAGAAAAACTTTTCTACTCGATGAATTACATAAAACGTCAGCAAGTAATTTGGTCAGCAGGTAATTTTTATTCACGATATTTAATTATGGCACGAAACGTACGTGTACGAAATCAGATAATCGCATTGTTGAAAATAGTTGAATAAATTGAATAAATTCATACGTTATTCACGTCCCAAAAATTAAGCAGTTATACATAACTATATTTCGTATAAACTGTCCCGGCAACGCTATTAACGGCAAAAGGAGTGGCGGTCGTACACGCCCTAGTAAGGTAGACCCTGGACGCATAAAAACGCGGAGTACCTATGCACGTGCAACATGACGGAAAGCGGCGAATGTTCCATTGCCGGAAACTCTATTTTAGCGTAATTGGGCTCTCGTCCCCTTGCGGTACGGTGTGGAGCTGGGTCGTTACAATCCAAGAAGACTTCAAGGCAGTTGCGGGTGCTCCTACATTTGGCACGCCGATTGCGCTTTTTGCATCACTTCACATTTTTATTTCACTGGCCTCCCAAAGATGGTTGAAGAAAGGTCGCCACGGTTTTCCCGTGTTCGCAATCGCTCGTCTCAGTTAAATCGAACGAAATCAGCATTTTTCTAAGTTTCACAATAGAATAAAAAATACGACTATCGCAGTTGCTTCTATCAGATTAATAATTGCTCAAATACGCTGGTTATTGGTGATCAGTACTACAAGTCAATTATTTAACTATACCGAGCATAACTTCTTTGTTTATATGTTACATGACATGAATTACAATTGGGGAATTTCAAAGCCAACGTTTTCTACAAAATTTGTCGCATTTGGTTTCGGTCAATAAATTACATTTTTAATTGTGCATACTAACATTTTAAACAAATACATAAGATTAATTCTTTAATTGTACTTGTCATGGCTTTCGATAATTTATAATCTACGGTATCGAGGTGAGCACACGCCATCGCGAATTTTTTACCTTGAATTCTTATACAATTTCGTATAAAAGGTTGGGATATAACGAGGTTCACAAGCACTGGTACTCTAGTATTTAAGGCTCCTCAAGGAAAATTCGACCTTACGATTTCTTCATATACGAGGATATTTTTCATACGATACTGGAAGATGATGACACAGTTTTTCAAAGAATAGGATATCGTCTAAGTGTATACCTTATACAGAATCATATGATAATAAGCTTTATTGGTCACATTTCCGTACATTCTAATCTTTTAGTTCACAGTAATCTATACTAAATGTTCTACTATTTGTTTAAACTGATCGGGTATAGAAGTTTTTAAAAAAACAGAAATCGTAGAAAATATTTTGACATATTATACATAATTCTACTGCAAATAATTAAAAAATAATCCTCCAACGTTCTATTGCAAATAAAAAACGAAGACGGTTCTTATCCGATTTGCCAAAAAAATGACCCTTCTAATTCTATTTCAGTTGGCCCGTTCAAATGACTAGTTATACTAATGAATGGCCAATTTGGAATAGTAATTGAGTGATTAGATTAATGGCCGACGTAATTATCGGAAACCGAGGTTATACACGTATAAAATAATTGCTTTCTGCCAGCACATAATTAACTTTCTACTGCGCGAACAGTTGAACGTTATAGTCTTAGCATTTGACCTACTGCTAGAATTATCTCTTGGACGTAGTCTTGATTTCCACGAGATATGTGATGTCTTTTTAGATTCATAAAATACCTGTATATACTCTGGAATCGTTGCATTGATAATAGTATTGCTTTTTGTATCTGCTGATATGCGATTATCAATTCATTTTTATTTATTCGATTCAAGATGGTGTATGAGAATTGTCAAATTGTAATAAATACTTTAAAAACTCTGAATGTAAGAATAGGAACGACGTTCTACAATCTTTATATTTTCTTCAAATCACTATATTCAGAATATAATCAATAAAAGAAATAAAAGGTACACATAATCGAATCTGACGTTAAAAAAGTAATATACATCTTAATTTATTATTATACCTCTAGTCTCGTTCTCGAGATTATAATAAATAACGTGTAGTATCGCTACTTTGCATTAAATCGTCACAAACTTCAGAGAATTAAATTTTTTG